>CANYCX010744341.1:0-25912 GCA_948193385.1 Breynia disticha f. nivosa
GACACCACAGGATCTTAAGGCAGGTCTGCCAACGCCTCCAAGCTAAGTATAGTCATGCTAGCGTCTTCTTTAAATCATTTTTTATAATGATACTAGTCTGGAATTGCAGAGGGTGCTCTAGCACCAAATTCAAAATACTATTCAAAGACTTACTTAAAGTCTATAAGCCAACTATTCTTGTTCTCATCGAACCTTGGGTCAGTGGACCAAATGCAGATGCAGTAGTTCATAAGTTGGGTTTTGTATTCAGCATAAGAGAGGAAGCGAGTGGTTTTTCTGGGGGAATCTGGGTGTTATGGTCGGATCCTAATATCCAATTGAAAGTTGTCTTACAGAATAGGGAATGCATTCACATGAACATTAACTCTGGTGAACATAATTTTGCCTTTATAGCAATGTATGGAAGCCCGATTCCTTCTCAAAGGGTCGACCTATGGAGGGCAATTAGGCAAATCCATAGTAAAATCACAGGCAGCTGGATACTTGCTGGGGACTTTAATTCTATACTCTGCCAAACTAATAAAAAGGGAGGTACTCCACTATCCCACAATGCAACTAGACAGTTTTATAATTGCTTACAAGATTGTAATCTACTAGAGCTGGAAGTGAGTGGTCCATACTTCACATGCGAACGATCAGGAACTATGGAGAGATTGGACTGGTTATATGCAATGATAAGTGGAAGATCACCTACCTGGCATCCTTTGTAGAACATTTACCACGGCAGAAATCAGACCACAGGCCAATCTTACTCCGTATTGCCACTCAGCTAGCACGCCGCAATGAGAAACCTTTTCGATTCCTGTCTTCCTGGTTGTTAGATGACCGGTTTAGTGGCGTAGTTCAGGATTCATGGCAACCTCAGATTCCATTTACAATGGGATTAACTCGATTTAAAGAGTTGGCTTCTATATGGAACAAAGAGCATTTTGGAAATATTTTTTACAGAAAACAGAAATTGTTCAACCGGCAACAGGGGGTTCAAGTATTGTTGGAGCGCAAGAACAATTATAGGTTGCTTAAACTGGAAAAAACTATCCAAATGGAACTGGAGCATACTGGTCTACAAGAAGAGAGTTTTTGGAAGCAGAAGGCTAGAGACACATGGCTAGCTCTTGGTGATAAGAACACAGTTCATAAAGTCGCAATTATTAAGCATAGCAAGAGACGTATTTTATTCCTCTATGATGATGAAGGAACACGAATAACGGATTCTGCTGCCCTCCAAAGTATTGCGGTAACTTTTTACCATAACTTATATATGGAAGAAGCTGATTATTTGTCGTCCTCTCAGCCATTAAATCTTTTCACTCAGTTAAGCCCTGACCTTTGCCAGTCACTTATGAACCTTCCTTTAGAAGATGAGATTCTTGCAGCGGTTAAGAGTATGAGGGGGTTCAAAGCCCCAGGCCCCGATGGTATCACATCTATATTCTATCAGAGTCAGTGGCAACACATTAAAATTCCACTTGTCAGATGGGTTCACTCCATCTTTAGAGATCCCAGCAAACTCGAAGAGGTAAATGCCACTGTCATCTCTCTAATTCTGAAGGTTGCTCATCCAGAATTAATAACCCAATTTCGGCCAATTGAACTGTGCAACGTCAGCTATAAGATCCTCTCCAAAGTGCTTCTTACTCGGTTAAAGCCTCTCATGCCATCCCTTATGGGCGAGAAACAATCTAGCTTTGTTTCGGGTCGACAAATTATTGATAATGTTGTAATTGTGCAAGAACTTATACACTCTATGCGAGCATCCACAACCAAGAAGGGATCCATGGCCATAAAAGTAGATCTTAAAAAGGCCTATGACAGAGTATGGTGGAGCTTTCTTGCAGAAACATTGCACCTAGCTAGACTTTCGGAGAACCTTGTGCACCTGATCATGAGTTGTGTAACGACGGTGACAATGAGTGTATTTTAGAATGGTTAACCTCAGCCGCCTTCAAACCTACACGAGGATTAAGACAGGGAGACCCCCTTTCTCCCTACCTCTTCACTCTATATATGGAGCGACTTACCTTTGGCATACGAATGAAGTCTCCCAAGGCAACTGAAAACCATATAAAGTGTCTAAAAGAGGGCCTCCCATCTCCCATCTTTTCTTCGCTGATGATCTCATCCTATTTGGGGAAAGTTCTTTTCAACAATTGGATGTTACTTTAAGCTGTCTTAAGGAGTTTTGCATAAGGTCAGGAGCCAAGGTGAGCATTCCCAAAACTAAAATCTTCTTCTCCAAGTCCACTGCCACTAGCTTGCAGATCCAAATTTCTCAGAGAAGCGGGTTTGAGAAGGTAGTCAGCTTAGGAAAGTACTTAGGGGTTACTCTATTTGCAGGACGAATCTGAAAAACAGACTTTTTGCCTAAAGTAGATCGTGTCAGGCTCAAACTGAATGGATGGAAAAGCAAGTCCTTGAGTATGGCAGGGAGACTGACGTTGATTCAATCAACTCTTGCAACACTACCTAACTATGCTATGCAAACTACCAAGCTTCCACAAGCTATTAGTAATGAACTTGGCAGTATCACTCGACAATTCCTATGGGGAGATTCCACTGAAGTCAGAAAGGTTCATCTGGTTAACTGGAAAACATTATGTGAAAAGAAAGAAGAAGGGGGTCTAGGCCTTAAACCAACCTCTGTAGTTAACCAAGCATTTATGGCAAAACTGTGTTGGCGATTACAGAATGACCCGGAAGCATTATGGAGTCGAGTATTATGGAGCAAATACTGTAAAGGTTATAGGCGCGAATTTAGTAAGTCCAGGAAAACGGGGTTATCACCGATTTGGAGAAGTATAATGGAAATTGTGTCTCTAGTTAACCAGTCCACGATGTGGTCCGTAGGCAATGGAACTCATACCAAATTTTGGACCGATGAGTGGGTGGAAGGAGCTGGTCAGTTGATTGACTATGTTGCCAACACTACGGGGATTATAAATCCACAGGAGACTGTAGCAGAAATGTATGACTCTAATCTTACCCAAGCCTTCCAACTACTGCCACCGACTATTGTTGCATGTTTGCAAGGAAGTAGAGCTCCAGTTCCTGCAGCCCCGAATGACATTCAGATATGGAAGCTTACACCCACTGGAAAATTCACTCTTGCCTCTGCAATTGATCGTATAATGGAAAGAAATGTCCAAGTGGAAACAAATGAGAGCAATAAGTGGCGAGCCATTTGGAAATGGGAAGGTCCACAACAGGCTCGTACATTCTTGTGGCTTGTTTATAGAGGTAGGCTGCTTACCAATGCTCAACGGCATATAAGACACATAGTTGTATCCTCAGAGTGTACTTTATGCCATGCCTCGACGGAAACCATCCTCCATTCACTGCGGGACTACCCTAAAGTGAAGAAGATCTAGAACACTACTCTTCCTCCCCAGGTACGACATTGCTTTTTCACCATGGAACTCCAGGACTGGATCTTCTGTAATTTGAAACTAGATAGAATAAAGAGCCAGAGTTTGAGCTGGCCATTGCTTTTTGGCATAACTATGTGGAAAATTTGGGAAGCTTAGAATTTATTTCTGTTTGAAAGCAGGGATACTTATGACTCGGTGGCTTACAGAGCATCATTGGTATCACAACATTATGTGAACGCACTTATGACCCTTGGAAAACTTAGTTGCATGGGGTCTAAGCTGCTGAGATCAGAAGCATGCTGGACTAAGCCACCTATGGGGTGGGTTAAGATTAATGTCGATGCAGCAACTGATGGATTTCAGCGCAATTGTGCTGCGGGAGGTGTTCTCCGAGACTCCAATGGGGTGTTAAGGGGCGGCTTCCAGGTGGGTTTAGGCTATTGTTCTCCTTTATTTGCTGAGTTGTGGGGTATCTTACATGGGTTACGATGGACGACTGGGAAGGGGTATAAATAGGTTCTCATCGAGTCAGATTCGGAGCTGGCAGTGGCGATTATCAATGGCAAGGATGTATGGAAAGGAAGGCACCAGGCCTTAATCTGGGAAATTCACCAAATCCTATACGCAAATACCGACCTCAAGTGCCAACATGTGGTGCGGGAAGCAAATGAAGCGGCTAATTGGTTAGCCAATAAACAAGTGCAGCAGCAGGACTACAATTTGAGAGAACTTGAGGATTTACCCTCACCACTTATTAATATTTTGTATTATGATCAATTAGGACTTCCGGTACCTCCTTTTTGTAACCGTAACATTATAAGACCTTCACGGTCAAGTGATTTCTCAATTATTAATGGATATCACCCATCCAATTTCGGAGAGGCCAGCCTAACTAGATTGCCTGTAGTTGGGTGCCCTAGGAATCTGAGACCAACCTTGTTGGGTTAAGGTCACTAGAGAGCGGGGCATTTTATAAAAAAAAAAAATAGATGGATATAGATATAGATGGTAAGTATTCTTTTTTCCTTACTTTTTTTTTTTCAATAGCCCGACTATCAGATATCTGAATGCTACAAAGTAAAAACACATCACAAAGGCAAAGGCTAAAAGATAGGCCAGGGGGTCCTTCCAACTTCCAAGTTTCTACCACAGCCATCGCAACGATTACTCAGCCTTTATTATCGACGATGCCCAATCTCGGAGATGACGAGGTGGCCTTAATTCTCAACTTCATTTCAGATTCAAAAGACAGAAAATACTTCTCTCAAGTTTGCAAGCAATGGCTAAGAATTGAAGGCCAAACACGCCTCTCGATTCGTGTCCACGATCTCGATCTCCTCCATGACTTCTTACCAAGATTTCCAAACTTGGTCCATTTCGAGTTTTCTTCACTGATCTCAGATACCCACTTGGAATTTATCGCCAAGTCGTGTCCTTTTCTTCAAATTCTAAACCTCAATGTTAAGCATACTCGTCATAGAATTGGAATTAATGATTTTGGCGATGTGGGTATTGAAAATCTCGCGAAAGGGTGTCAGAATCTGATTAAAGTTTCGTTGAGGAAGAGAAAGAATGTTGGGAATTGTGGGGTTCGGGCATTAGTGAAAAACATTCGTGGGTTGAGTTATATGGACTTGGGAGGGTGTGGTTTGATTGGTGACGAGTCACTTGAAGCAATTGCTGATTTGGGTTCGATTCGGGTTTTGAATTTAGAGAGATGTTCTTTGCTTAGTGATAAAGGGTTGGTTGCTTTGGCTATTGGGAATTCCTCAAAATCCTTGAAAAAATTGAATCTTGCTGAGTGTGATAGAGTTACTGATGATGGAGTGTCGTTTTTGAAGCAAATGTGTTGCTTGGAGGGATTAAATTTGGCTGAATGTGGACCTAAAGTTACAGATATTGGAGCTATGTCAATCGCATCGATTTCAAGTTTAAAAAGGTTGAATCTTTCATGGTTGATTAATATTTCGGATGTTACAATTTGTGGAATTGCAGAGAACTGTAGGAATTTGGTGGAACTTGACTTGACAGGTTGTGAGATGATAACTGGTGTTGGGATTGCATCTTTTGGTAATCACGAGTGGTTGGAGTCACTAGTGTTGGCTCATTGTTACAGTTTTGTTGGATTTGATGTGAATATGTTTTCAAGATTCAAGTCGCTAAAGGTACTAGTGTTTGATAGAAGGTTGAGAATGTGGGTACCACAGGCAGTGTTAGAGAACCTTGCCAGATTTTGCGACATACATTGGAGGTAGTTGGAACAAGGGCAGTAGTTTTGTTTGAAAGTTGGAAGTTAGATTGTACAAACTAAACAGGTTGGTTTCATGGTTTTGCAGTGCACGTAATTCTATTGTTAATGTTTGTTGCTCTTGTAAAAACTAAACAGCTTCTGTGGATTTATCTCAATTTATTTTTTTGCTTGATTATTTAATTATTACTTAATTTAATCAATCAGGATTCAGGATGTTATCAATGTCTTTTTGGAACTCTTGTTGATTGCTTGCAATGAGCATGTTGATTCTTATGTTTGCCAGTTTTCCAAGTGTTTAGAAGAGAGGAAAATTGATCTCTAAATACAGCAACGTTTGTGTGTTGCTGCTGTAAACTTTTTATTTTGATACTTTTTTTTAAGTTAGTTGTCCACATTCTATAACTTTTTATATATAAGTTATTGTTCCCTCTTGTTTCATCATTTAGATATGAGGGAGATGAGGTAAACTTGACCCTCGCAAAGTCTGAGGTTAAGATACTCCATAAAAAATCTCAAAGAAGGCTTACAGTGATGAGGAGTTAATCCGGATTTTAGTTACCAAGAGAAAAGCACTGATCAACGCTAAAAAATGAACTTGGAAATGACATAAATAAGGTCTGTGGCAATTGAAGTCATTAGACTTGATTTTCATCCGCTAGCAAACAGTCTCCCATGCATTCAGTTTCTGTTATTAATCAAAAACTAAATGCTCAAATGTGAACTTCTACATGAAGAACTTGAAAGCTGATCCCAAAGATGAATTCCTGGCATTATTGAGGGCAACAGTCAAGGGTTTGACACGACCTGAGAAGTATTCCGAGAAGGTTCTTCAACTGTCCATTAACAAAAGAGGGACAGATGAAGGAGCTCTCACCAAAGTAGTCACTACAAGAGCAGAGGTTGACATGAATATCATAACCAGCGAAGAAGCAGTGTACCTCTGGATCATAAAGGACACTCATGGGGACTTTGAAAAGATGCTTACGGCACTGGTTGGACATGTGAACGCCTGAGCTGTTTAGGGATGATAAAAAAATTTATGCATGTGGGAATTCGATTTGACCCAATCAGAATGAGAAAAGTTTTTTAACGATTGCCGGGAAACAGGGTGGGGCACGGAGCAACCCGATATTAAAAATAGTGGAGATTGGGGCGGGATTGGTATTTAGTATATCCGTCTTATTTCGTGCATCGAACTCACCCACTGTAAAAAATATATAAAATAATATAAATATGTATAATATAATATAAAATATATTATACTTTGTTTAGCTAATTTATTATAACAAATATAATCTAAACATTTTCACTTTATTCTTAAATTAGATATTGATTATAGTATGAATTGTATATTTTAGACTATAATATTTACTCGTATATCTAAAAGATGAGTCAGGACGGGAATGAGATATTTTGTAACCCGATGGATTACGGGCGAGATGGGGAAAACAAAAGATTTGACGAGTCAGGGACGGAGATGGGGAGGGCATAATCAGACCCCTACACACCCCATTGTCATTCCTATAGCTGTTGTGATTTGCCACATATGATCATGTCATGCCAATTTTGCGAAAACTTACCAATTTTAAGCTAATAATAAGGATTAATTGTATATATACCTATATTTTAGTTTTTATTTACAAATTGATCACCATTGGAGGTTTGTTTACACTCTTGTTTATTAAATTGTAAATATACCTCAGTTATGAACAAATAAAGTTTATATATAATTTACATCAAGGTAACATTTAGCTTAAACGATAAAAAATTTATATATAAATTGATCTTTAAAAAAAATATAACAATTTAATATATATTAAGTTAGAAGTTTATATTAATTTTAAATCTAAGAAAATAAATATAAATTTATTCAAAAAAATGTTTAAATTCATATATAAATTTATATAAAATTTATATGAATTTATATATATAAAGTTTATATGAAGTTATACTAAATTTATATCTATAAAATTCAATTCCGTATAAAGTGCAATTAAAAAAGCTAAAACTACTACCAATCTCCTGTTGGTCTAGTTGAAAGGGCACTAAGTACACTTAAGCAAGATCTGGGGTTCCAATTTGAGTGTCCTTGGGAGGAGAGCATGCTAAACCGCTCACACCACACGCCTTTTAAGAAAAAAAGCTAAAACTATTATTCTGCAAAAAATTTTAAAACTCCTATATTTCTACAAATGAAAAGATAAATATAGTGTGCTATGTAATTAATCCAATAATAAATGACATGATCTTGTTTGCCTCTTTAAAAATAATTTTATATACACGAAAATATTAATTAAAAAATTTATAGTTAGAATTTTTGTCAACTACTTGTCAACATATTGTTGAACAATGAGGTAGTGATAACAAAAGTAAAAAAATGAATCCAGAATGAGTTGACAAATGAATAACACTATAAATTAAAAATTAAATATAGTTAAGTTTAGAAAAAAAAAATTGATCACAAACCAACACGCGAATTAAATATGTACTAACTAATTGACAATAAATTAACCACACTCATAGTAAAAAATAAATGCAGATATGTAAATTGAGATGCTAAGAATTTATCCATGTATTATACATTACTCATATTATACATCAATACATCAATTGTGATAATATTGTGAAATAAAAAAAATTAAACATACGTCAATTAACAATAAATTAATCATAATGTTATAATCAGTGTTTTGACACCCGACCCCGTCAGCGACCCGAATATGGAACCGGGTCACCGGTTCAACCAGTGGGTCACTGGGCGGACCAGGTAAATAATAAATAAATAAAAATAATTATTAAATGTTATAATTAAGATTAAATAATTCTTAAAATAGTCAAATAATAAAATATGTTTAAACTAAGAAAAAAAATACAAATTTAAATTCAAATCTTATAGTTAAAATAAAATAACATACTTTAACTTCAAATTCAACATCTTCAATCCTAATAAACAAAATCAAATTAACATTACATAGCCCAAGGAGATGGATCGATAAATACATTATCATCGGCTCTTGTCTCAAATACCCCTTCATGAGAATTAATCATGGAGTAGAAACAAAACACAACCCAAAATCAACGAAGACATGTTATCCCTACATTCTATAGCCAAATATTATCTCCCAAATTATGCTAATAAAAAAGCCTTGCATATAAGAACAGAGGAGCAATTTAGCAACTGGGATGATAAGTTCTCGAATGCCTGCAAAATCATTCACTTGCAGCAATGTTCCCGAATGCACCTAGGATGACAAGCCTTGCTTACAAAAGCCAAATATTCTCTCCCAAATTACGCTAATACAAAATCATCGACTTGCAGTAATTGGGCAACAACTATCATTCATTATCACCAAATTAAGCTAATTAACTAAGAAATAGAATGTAGTAAAGATCCCTGTTGGCAAAGTTAGCAAATAACTTCATTTAAATTGGTTTCAGTTGTGAATGAGCTTAATTTGGTTTATCAACTGCTTGCACTTAGTCATTATGGAGGGGTTGTTCATTACGTAAGTCCATTGCTCAAGATACTAATTTAATTCACATGTATCCCTCCCTAACTTAAGAGTCGTAAATCTATAATTTGGGGTCAAATTAAACAAATTCTTATTTTTATCACAAAGTATTTTCATAAGGTACTTGCCTTAGTTTCCTTTTCGTAAGCCTTTTTGAGGAGGAGAGACTGACGATGTGGGTTGTAGGCAGCGAAAGTCGGCGGCGTACGTGGTGGGTGGAGGCTTGGCCGGCGGCGTGGTGGGTGGAGGCTTGAGAAACTAAGCGTGCTAAAGGGGGTGGAGAATCGATGCTACAGTAGTTAGTTTAGGGATTTTGCTCTTTGCTTTGCTGCGTCTAATTTGAGAGGTTTTTGAAAAATTGGGTCATGTGGTTACTTTGCAAACCGGCCGGGTCACTGGGTTACAGTTGACCCGGCCGGTTTGGCGGTTTTGTTCGGGTTTTAGACACAAACGGTCCTTACAAGAAATCCGATCTTGGTGTCACCGGTTTTCCGGTCCGACCGGCCGGGTCGAGCCGAATTTCAAAACATTGGTTATAATTTATAAGAAAAATGGAAAAAAATATATATGAATAGAGATCGTTGGGAATTGATCTTTGAAAGTCTCATATAGAAAGCAAACATTCTATCATGTAATCTAAGATTCCAAAAATAAAAAAAAAAGTTGGTTGAATAGTATTATTTTATTATGTGGATACCCTGCCAAAACAAGCTGGCTTTGATAGACATGGCAAAAGTTACGGCTCAGTTGGACTAATAATCTGAGGCTCGGTATCAAAATAGGAAAATTTGCAAAGAAGAGCAAACCCTCATTAATCTCCATGCAGTTCTTGGAAATACGTACTGCTTCATAACGTGTTTGCTTCTTATGTTCTCTCATCAATATAACTATTCATTTATTTTATGTAATGGGTTTTTAAATATGTGTTATTATCTAGTAAAAACGATTTGCTAATGTTAGTTTTTTCTTCACTTTCATGGCAGATGGTCGTTAATTGCGCAGTATCTTCTTGGAAGAACATATAACGAAGTAAGAACATATATATTTCAAAAAAAAAAAAGTAAGAACATATGTAATTCTACTCGTCTCAAGGGAAAACTTCTATGCGAATTGACCCAGTCACTCACAAGCCCATAATTGATCTCAACATACTCGTGAACCTGCAACAGTTTTTAACATATGAACTGATCTAAGCCTCGACAGGAGCACTAATTATTTTGTTAACTAGACCTTCCGCACAACCATCAGTCATGTAGCATTATGTTACAACTATAAATCATGTAGCATTAAATGCAAAAAATATATGCATGGAGATTGTTGGTAATCAATCCTTGTAATTCACACATGGTAAACAAAGCATTCTACCATATGCGCTATAATTCTAAAGATAAAATAAATATCGCTTGAATAGTATTATTTTATAGTGCGCTATTAGTAAAAAAAATAAAAAAATCTACTATATGGGGCATTTAATTTACTGTAATGTGATGATTCTTTCATTGATGATTGTAGATAAATATACAAGAGGTTGTCACAATAATAACCTACAATAATGTGATAGACACGTTTGAATTTGTATTTGAAAAGCAAACAGATATGTTAGCTGGATAGTGTCGTAATACCCCCTGTCAAACTGATGGCGGATGAGACAGAAGTCGAAGTTTGCTGTGGTGCTTCTCAAACAGTAGGCGACCAAGTGTTTGGTAAGGATATTAGCAATTTGATCTGTGCTGGAGATAAATTTTACAATGATGTGCCCCTGCCGAAGCTGATCACGGATGAAATGATAGTCAAGTTCAATGTGTTTGGTGCGAGCATGAAATACCGGATTAGCAGCAAGATAGATAGAGCCAATGTTGTCACACCATAAGATTGCTGGTTGTGATTGAGAGCAGTCAAGTTCTGAAAGAAGTGATCGCAGCCACATAACCTCCGCTGTTGCATTCGCCATAGCTTTATACTCATTTTTTGTGGACGACCGTGCAATTGTAGGCTGCTTTTTGGCAACCTAGGACACGAGATTTTTACCCAAGTAGACATCATAACCATTAGTAGAACGTTTATCATCAGGACACCCTCCCCAATCACTATCAGAGAAGCATTGTAGGTGAAGAGGCGAGTGTTTGGTGAAGAGGCGAGTGTTTGGTGAAGAATAAGCCATGATGTTTGGTATGTTGCAGATACCGTAAAACACGTTTTAGGGATGGAGGTCAGTGGGAGAATGCATGTATTGGCAGAGTTTGTTAACACTGTAGGCGATGTCCGAACGAGTACATATGACGTATTGGAGAGCTCCAATTAGTTGCCGATATAGTGGTCCTTGGGTAAATGGTTCACCATCTGATTTGGTAAGTGGTTGAGACGTGGCCATAAGAGTGAAGCATGGATTACAAGATGCCATATTGAACCTATGGAGCAAGTCAGTAACATACTTGACCTGAGAAAGAAGTAAGCCATCTGGTAAGTGTAGTGCTTCCATGCCTAAGAAGTAATTGAGTCTTCCCAAGTCCCGGATAGGAAATGTCTGTTGAATATGTCCCAAAAATAGTCAATGAGTGTAGTAGAAGAGCCTGTTACCAAGATATCATCCACATAGACAAGAATAAAAAGTTTAGAAGCACCATTAGCCCATATAAATAAGGAATGATCTGCCTTGGAAAATTTAAACCCGAGTTGAAGTAAAAATTCAGATAAGTGATGAAACCAAGCAGGCGGTGCCTGTTTCAACCCATAAAGAGACTTATGGAGTTTGCAGACATGGTGTGGTCGAGAGGGATCAATGAACCCAACTGGTTGAGTCATAAAGATGCTCTCCGTCAAATTACCATAGAGGAAGGCATTGGAGACGTCGAGTTGGCGAATGTCCCATCTTGATACTGTTGCAATAGAAAGAACAGTTCTAATTGTGGTAAACTTGATAACTGGGCTAAAATTTTCCAAGTAATCAATACCTGCTTCTTGAGTGAACCCCAAGGCAACAAGACGTGCCTTGTAAAGCTCAATGGTCCCATCAACCTTTCGTTTGATCCGAAAAAGCCATTTATTGTCAATAATGTTGGCATTAGCTCGACGAGGCAGTAAGGTCCAGGTGTTGTTGGTGATGAGTGCATCAAACTCCTTTGATATGGCTTCCCTCCATTCTGCAAAAGGCTGAGCTTGTTTGTAGGTCGTGGGTTCCTGCACCAAAAAATCTGGTGAGTGGGCTTGACATTTGGCAAGGGTTTTTGGTTGAAGTCTCATATGGTGGGTTCGAGGTGGTGTGGTGTTATGAGTGGTGGTTGTGGGGTGAGAGGGTGGATACATAGAAAGATCAATAATTAAGTCTACTGAAGGTTGGGATGGGGCATGCGTTGTAGGATCAAGTGAAGGAGAAGGTGGAGGCTGGGAACTGGTGCTGAGTTGGGGAGTTGTAGAAGTAGTATTAGAATGAGAGTTAAGAAGCATACCTGAAGGTGTTTCTAAGGCCCAGTGAGAAGAATTGTTGCGGATGTGAAGCCATGGAGGTGAGGTTGGTGGTGGAGTGGTCGTGACTACAGTAGCGGCTGAAGAATGAAACGAAAATATGGAGGGATTAAATTTGGCATGTTTGGCTATATAGATACGACCAGTGTGAGTGTCAAGACATGTGTGAGCACTATGATTAGGATTGGGACCAAGGTAGACATAGGCAATAGAATGAAAGGCAAACTTGTGTCGATTGTAAGGTCGGAGGAAAGGGAAAATAGCACAGCCAAAAGGTTGCATGTCTAAGTAGTGGGGATTTTACGGATCAAATTTTGATGAGGGGAGTGATTTTTAAGGATCGGAGTGGGTGTATTATTGATAGAATATATACTGGCAGAAAAAGCCTAATTCCAATAGCGGAATGGTACCTTACTGTGAGCAAGGACAGTGAGACTTGTGTCAACTAAGTGACAGATTTTCAGTTCAGAAGTGCCATTTTGTTCATGAGTGTGGGGACAAGCAATGCGATGAATGATTCCTTGAGTTCGAAAAAGGTTATGGAGTTTGTGGTATTCGCCACCCCAATCAGAGTGGAAAGCTTTAATTTTGGTGTTGAATTGCCTGTCAATAAGGGATTGAAAATTGAGAAAACAGGAATAAACATCACTTTTATTGCGACGAAAATAAACCCACGTATAGCGAGTATAATCATCAACAAACAGAAGTGCATATTTATGACCAAGACAGGAAATAGTTGGGGATGGTCCCCATACATCTGAATAAATAAGATCAAACGGAGCGGAGCTGGTATGTGTGACACTGGGTAGTGGTGAGCGTGCCATTTTGCCAATAAAGTAAGAAGAGCAGGGTGAAGACTGATAATTGGAGCAAGGTAAATTGAAGTTTTGGATAATATGTTGGATGGTGCGCATATTTTGATGGCCTAGACGTTCATGCCATTGTTGAATTGTTGGAGAGGTTGCTGTGTATGCAGACTTGGACGATGGCCAGAGGCAATACAATCCATTCTCACTGAGTCCACGAAAAAGAACCTATGCGATCCTTAACAAGAAAATAGTTAGGATGAAATTTAAAGACGCAGTTGTTATCTTTGGTGAGTTTTTGAACCGACAGCAAATTTTTAACGATGCTAGGAACATGAAGAACTGATTTAAGAATAAGCTTACCATTTGCAGAGGGGAGTGAAGTCATACCAGTATGAGTGATGGGAAGTCCTTGACCATTACCAACATTAAGTGAATCCTGGCCATGATATGTGTCATTAAGTTGGAGAGAGGAGAGGTCTGGAGTGATATGATGCGTCGCTCCAGTATCAGGAATCCAATTTGTTGAGATAGGGTCAATATGAGCAGTGGTTGAGGGTCGAGGAGACGCATATGAGTAGTGCACTTGGTGTTGATAGGACTATGAGCACTGATAATGACGATGACATTTATCTGCAGTATGATTACGAAGTCCACAAATTTGACATGGAGCTCGATATCTACGATGAAACTGTGTGGAATTCTAGGTGTGAGGGGATGATTGAGGAGTGGCAGCAATGGAGCACTTGGTTCAGTAGATGGAGAATGCATTGCAACATGAGCCAATGGTGGTTCTTGAGTGGTTTTGAGGAGAATTTCACAAGCGAATAGTTGAGCATGGAGTTCATAAAACGGAACAGGTTCAGACCGGAGATTAAGCGCTGTGATAATGCTGTGATAATCACTGCCAATGTTACGATATATGATGGCATTAAATTCAGCAGAGGAGAGGGGGCGCCCAACTGTTCCAAGTTCATCAGCCAGGGCTTTGGCACGTTGTAAATATGCCGACATAGATAGATCATTCCTTTTGAGCTCTTGAAGTTCGATGTGAAGTTGGAGTTGACGATTTTGAGATACAGAGCCAAACGCACGAGCTAGAGCATCCCATACGGAGAAAGAGGAAGACAAATTGATGATATAAGGTAAGACATCTTCAGTGATGGAGGATAGACAATAGAAGTTGATCTTTCTTGAACCATGTTTCATATTTAGGATTTGGTATAGTCTGTGTGGGATCGGTGGTCGAGGGGATTGTTGCTGATGGTGAAGTTACAGTACCATTGATGAGTCCATGGAGATTATGGAGGTGTAATAGAGGAATGAATCGGGTTTTCCAAGCTAGGTAGTTTTTCTCAGTGAGCTTGATAGAGAATGTGTGGGAGGAAGATAATGAAAGAGAGGCAGGAGTAGTGTTTGCGTTGTCTGTAGGAATTATTTGGTTTGCCATGGTTTGATGAATGGTAGCTCTGATACCATGTAATTTGCTGTAATCTGATGATTCTTTCATTGAAGATTGTAGATAAATATAGAAGAGCTTGTTACAATAATATCCTACAATAATGTGATAGACACGTTTGAATTTGTATTTGAAAAGCAAATAGATATGTTAGTTGGATAGTGCCGTAATAGGGCATAACTATTATTAATTAGCATAAATGGAAATTTGTCATTCTAATTTTAGGCCCCGTTTGTTTGACGGAAAATATTATTTTGGAAAATGGTTTCTTCATTTTTTCGGTATTTGTTTGAGCCAAAGAAAATATTCAACAAAAAATTACTTTTGGTCAACTGAAAAATAATTTACTAAACAATTTGTTTTTCTTACCAAGTATTTTTCTCTTTTAAAAAGGAGAAAATATTTTCCAATTTTTGACTTGCTTACATCTAATATCTAATATTATATATTTTTAATTTTTTTAAGTTTATTGTAGAATTTTTATTTCATTAATATATTTTTAATTTGCTCATATTTTTATTTACGTAAATTTTAAATATTTTTTAGTTAAATTTTCATGCAGCTGTCAAACTCTGAAAAATATAGTTTTGAAAAATAAAATTCTAAAACTTATTTTTCATTGATAAATATTTCCTCTAATAACTCATTTTCCGTCAAACAATTGGAACCTTAGTATTTCATTCTTTTGGCCTACCAAAAAACTTAAAAATAGAGGTATTCTCTCTTGTGTATTGCATCGTTAGTATACAACATTATATACAGCTACACTAACCTGATTTCTTCCTATCTTAGCTTATATCTAGGGATTTTCCTAACTAATTTACAGATTAGTTTCTTTAAGCTAATAATGGTAACTTAACATACATAGCATATCACGTTCACACTCTCCTTTCAACACTCCCCCTCAAGCTGATTTGTAGATGTCCTCCATCTTCGGCTTGCTAACCAGATTATTGAACTGATCTTGCTGTAATCCATTAGTTAGGATGTCTGCTGTCTGCTAAAAGGTTGGGATGTAGCACTCTGATTTTTTTCTAGAATTGGCTTTCAATCAATTGATAGAATTTTTGAAATACAGTAGCAATTTCATATTTTTCCTTAAGTAAAAAGACCCAACAGACCCTTGTATGATCATCTGTAAAAGTCATAAACCATCTCTTCTCGGTTCTGGTTTTAATCCCGGATGGTCCTCAAGGATTGCTATGAACTAATGAGAAAGGTTCCATAGGTCTGTAGATATTCTTAGGATAAGAGTTTTTGTGACTTTTTGCAAGAATACACGATTCATATACAAAATCAGAACCATTCTTATCAAGAATATTGGGCAACAGCCTCTTTAGATACTATTTAGGATGACATAATCTATTGTGCCATAGCCTTATTTCTTCTAAGTTGGTTCTGAAACTTGTCAATCCTCGGGCTTGTTTTCATTCTGAATCTTCCTCAATCAAGTAATAAAGGCCTTCCTTCTACCTAGCACTGCTAATCATCTTCCCTGAAATTGTTTCCTGGAAAACACACTTTGGATCACCAAAGAACACCTTACACTGTGAATCTTGAGTGATTTTACTAATAGATAGAAGATTGCATGCGAGTTTGGGCATATGCAGTACTGATTTAAGGTACAATGTAGGTGTTATTACTACTATGCCTCTACCTGCAATAGATGCAAATGACCCATCTGCAATCCTGATTTTTTCTTGACCTTTAGAGGTTTCATAGGTCCAAAACAGTGATGGCTCACATGTCATATGATTCGTAGCCCCTGAATCAACTATCCACAAACCATTAGAAGAGGAAATAGGTTCAGAATTACCTTGTTGAGTGCCAAAGGTTGCTGGAATGCCATCTACATTAGCTTGCAGTTTTAGGAGTTTCTGTATGTAGCTTAACTGTTCTTCACTAAACACTTCTGTCCTAACCTCAGCTATTTTTTCAGCCTTCTTAGACTCAACTGGTTTCCCATTGAGTTTCCAGCACGTCTCTCTTGTGTGTCTTGCTTTCTTGCAGTAGTCACACTAAAGAGCAGATTTATCGTCCTTCTTTCCCTTGTTTTTGTTGAACCATGCAGCCATAGCCACATCTTCTTTGGAGATCAGTGCAGACCCTTCCAATGGCAGGGCATTTGTTCCTAGAGTGTTGGAATTTTCCTTGGTCATCACTTCTGTCCTTGTCTCCTTTCTTCTTAGTTTTGCAAAGGCTTCATTAATGGATAGTAGAGGGTTTCTGCTAATAATTCTTCCTCTAACCTCATCAAATTCCATATTAAGCCCTGCCAAGAATGTGAAGATTCTTTGGTCATCCACAATTCTCCTATAAAGCATTAAGTTCCCTACCGACTCCTAGGTATGGAAATGGAATTTATCCAGATCCTGCCAGAGCCCTTTCAAGTTATAATACTCTGTGACACTCATACTCCCTTGACAAGCCTCTTTTATCTTCAAACTCACCTTATACATATGGGATTTATTGTCCAGATCTGCATACATCAGAACTACGTTGTCCCATAGTTCCTTTGTTGTAGTGTAGCCCATGTAGGTAGATCCAATGTTGTCTTCCATAGAGTTAATTAGTGGTGTCATAATCATCGAGTTTTTTGCCTCCCAGTTCTCAAACTCAGGGTCAGTTTCTTTAGGCTGTTTTACCTTTCCAGTAATGTAACCATACTTCTTCCTTCCTTTGAGGTACATCACAACCGATTCTGACCACTTTAAGAAGTTCTTCCCATTCAATTTTGTGGAGGTGATTCTCAGAGTGGTCCTCCACTCGGTCTCTCCAGTATTTGATTGGGCCGTAAGACCAGAGTTTACAACCTCTGAAGTAGACATGATGGTTTCGATTCAGAGTTTTTTAGAGAATAGCCGCGCTCTGATACCAACTTGAAAATAGAGGTATTCTCTCTTATGTATTGCATCGTTAGTATACAACATTATATACAACTACACTAACCTGATTTCTGCCTATCTTAGCTTATATCTAGGGTTCCTAACTAATTTACAGATTAGTTTCTTAAAGCTAATAATGGTAACTTAACATAAATAGCAGATCACGTTCACACTCTCCTTTCAACAAAAGAGGAAAAAAATCCCTATAATATCAATATAGTAGTTTTGATCTTAATATAGTTGTATACTCTGTTAGTAAATACTAGCAATTTGACCCATCCGATGCTGCGGGAGTCGTATATTATAAGTGATTTTTTACTAAATAAAATTATAGCATATTTATTTTAGTAAAAAAATAATTGTGATTTAAAATATAAGAAAAAGCAAATAAATATTTTAAATAAAATATATTAACTAAATATATCGTTACTAAATGAAAATTGTTAACTTAATATATCTTTTAGTAAAACTTAAAATAGTAAAATAAAATTGTATCTTATATTGATTAATGAATATTGATAAAAATCTCTTTATGAACTACATTACTTATAATATTTTTTAATTTCTCAATTTCATCACAGATTATAATATTCGTTGGATTTGTCGTAACTCTTAAAACGACAACATACATTTGACCATAAAACAATTATTCTATTTAAATAAACAAAAGAGTGAAATAAATAAAATACAGAAAATAAATAATATTACCTGATTCATTTTTTTCATGTTATGCGACTCAATAAAAAATTCACAAACATTCAAAATTTTACTTAAGTAGTCCAAATTATTCAAACCTACATAAAAAAATAATAAATAAAAAAAATTAATAATTACGAATTACTAAATTACATATTTTTATGAAGGATCTAAAATAATATAATTCTATTACCAATAACATCTTTTAAAAGAGTATTAAATTTAGATATGCTTAAATCTAATACTGCTAAACAAACGACGAAATAAATTCATTTATTGACTTCTAGAAAAATATAACAAAAATAAAAAATAATAATTCGTCCTAATTATCTAATAGAATGGTAATGGCCTAAATAATTTTAACTCTTCCCAAACAGAATTTAACTCATTGAAATACACATCTACGAATTTGTTACCTTGTGTGATAACACATTATTGTTGTTGCAGATAACATATTCTTGACTCATTTGGTTTGGAGAACCTTTTCTTTAAGACATTCCATATTTGTGCTGCTGAAGTGAAATAAAAAATTGTGGAAGCTATCGGTGGTGTAATCGAATGCATAACCAGGCTATTATGAGTTCATTGCATCGATTCCATGCTGAGTAAAGTGGGTCTTCTGCACTTGGACAAAGGATTATTCCAGTCACAAAACCTTGCTTGTTTCTTCTAAAAAGAGCAAGGAGGAAGGATCCACTCCATTTGGAGTCGTTGTTGGTTGTTAGTTCTGGTGTAATCACAACAGATGAATGGTTATCTGAGTGATGTAGGTAGTAAGGTGAGTGTGGGTTTTCTATGGAGTTTGTGAGATCTTGTGACATTGTTGGATGGTTTTAAAGATTGGATTTTTGTTGCTTTTGAGAGTCTAGCTCTGATACCATAACAATTTTATATTATGCATCAGATGATCGGAGATTGTTATTTACAAGAAAGGAGGAAGGATGAGAAGAAAGATGCAGAGAGGAATAAGCACAGAAAATGGTGTTCACTTTTCATTTGCCTTTAGCTACTTGTATATGTATGTACATAGGACAAAATAAAATGATCATTCGTAACAAACCTTCATTCCCACTATACAGCTGTAACATATTCCTTTTTCTTTTATCACTGAACCATACGACACATCAAACCAACTCTTCCTTCTTGAGTTATATGATCTATCGTTTTTGTTAGACACGTTAATTAAATCAAATTCTAAAAGATAGTTATCTAATACCCATATAAACTTTATTTTTAATTTGTACTTGATTAATGTTCTGGCATTGTTTTTAATCATTCGATTTACAATCAAGAAAATATTTTATAGAACATAAATTGTATCTGGGTGTAATGTTTGTACATAAGATCTTCATATGCACTTATTTTTTATGTTTTCAAATCTCAAGTTATCTTTTAGGTTTCAAAGAAGACAATTATTTTTCAAGTTTCAGAGAAGAAAATTTCGATTGGTTGCGTGCTTTACTATAACTATCAACAAGAGTCAAAGGAAATCTCTTTCACAAGTAGACCTGTTTTGTGTCATGGACAAATGTATGTTACTATTTTTAAAGTCAAAATTGAATGTGGTCTAAAAATACTCACATTCGACGATAAAGACAATGTACTTAATTATAAAAAAATTATTTTAAAAGAAATTTTTAAGAATTGCAATAATAATATGATTAACAAGCAAATATAGTTTATATAACATTTATTGACTTTTTAATATTGCAAGTTTTCTATCCAAAATGGTAAATATCTTTTGTTATTACTTTTTTTTTTCAAATGCCCCAGTAGTGGTTGAAATGTAGGGGTAAACATAAGTCTTGGAGATTCTCGAACTAAATATTCGAACCAAAAAGTGCCGAACCAAAAAATTGTTGGCGTTTCACTTTTTTCGATCCGAACTGACCTGAAAATTTCATCTGGTACAATTTTAATTCTTAAGCAATACTCAAAATATAAGTGGGATTTTAAGTGTTCACAATCATTGATCCAACAATATAAGCTAAATCAAGGTTTGGGAATGTTGTGTGGTCAGCCATGTGAAGCGAAGTTAAACCACATGGTCAGGTACACGGGCTGTGTTGAACAACATAATCATGAACAACATAGTAAATCGTGTAAGATTATAAAATATGTAAGAATGAATAATTTTGTTGGGCCCAAAGATTAAATTGAATGTAGACTTTAGTAACTAATAATGGACAATAAATAGATGCTAAATGAAGAAAAAGTTTCAAATATAGTGGATTTCAATCGATAATATGAATTAACAATAAAGTAACACGCTAAAACTATAGAAAATGATAATTAACATAGTTGGGTGTTTCAGGAGAGATAGTTGGTCAAAATGTTATGAACTATAGACCACAGAAATCACTAAAGTTAGCTAAAAGAGTTGTAACATATAATCCAATTGGATGGGCTAGAGTTGTTGCTATGACATGTTCCTCTTATGTTAAAACCTAAAGAGAAAATAATGAATCATGTGCATAATTACATTATTGGATTAAAGAAATGCAACTTATTTATAACAAACAGATTAAAAAATGTTTTTAAACAAGTGAGGAATACAAGCAATGTTGTCAAAAGTATATCAACAAAAGTTGTTTTAAATAGTGAATGCAAAGATTTAGGCTCAAGAATGTCAGAGCTCATATGAACAATAGGGGTTGAACAATTTGATACTACATAATTGCATACTACATGAAAGGCAGTTCTTGGACTTACGCTTGCTTAAAGCTATAATAACAACTTAAAATAAAACGACGTCATTTTGAGTTCATTGTATTCTCTTCATCTTCTAACCTTCTTCACCCTTAAGTCAAGTCTCTGTGTCACACTGTCGTGTATGGTGCATCATTCAGTTCGTGCTATCGTTTTCAACTAGTGGTGCACCCACCTAGTGATAGTAATCGGTGGGTGCATGGGCCCTTGCTCACGCTAGCTTGTCTCTGTCACTGGCTATGAGCATAGTTAATCTATGTCGGTTTGATAAAGGGAACTTTTGAGATGTAGAAACATGCCCAATTCTTGCTAGCTTCACTTTAATTGGTGTATAAGCTAGAAGAATTTAACAACAAGAACGTTGATCAAATCGGGAAGAGACAAAAGTTGAACACTAATATCATTAATCACTTGAAATTCCTAGATTTCTAAATTTATTTTTTTTTCTTTCTCAATCCAATTAAATCGATATTAATCAATCTGCCACTCTTTTTCTATCTTCCTTTCATATGTATCGTTTTAGGATTTTTATTTCCTTTTTAATTTTGATTTTAACAACAATGATGACACCAAAAAGAATTTGAACCTTATTAAACCAATTTGAACATGGTTACACTTTTTTTTCTTTAGCAAGTATTGTTTTAGGATTTTTATTCATTTTAATTCATTTTGTATATTTATTGAACATTCATCCCGACATTTGTAGACAAACATTGAGCATGTATAAATAATTTTGAACTTTATAAAGATTATCTATATTTCTATTTAATCTATATTTGAACTATTTTTAACTTTATAAATGTTACACCTTTATCAACGAACACAACAAATATAAGCGTTTTAAAGGTGATATTTTTTTTCCTTCAAAAAATTGCATGGTGTTTCTGTTAGCCTTAATATCAATCATTGTATATGTACTTTATAGTAAGGTAATAAAATTATCAGCAATGTTTAATCATTTCATATTAATCATGGGCTATATTTGTGATAAGAGATCCATGAATGGTTAATCAATCGCTTTCATTATCCAAATTGAAGACCTTGATAGTAGAACCTAGGAATTCTGAGATTAACATTTTAAATCTCCTTAGTCAATTATTTTCATTGGATTAAAAATAAACTAAGATTAGTGTGATCTGTGTAATTGATCATGTTATACGAGTCACTAATACAAAATATCTATCAGAGTTCATTGATGAGTTATTGGAAACATTGTACTTTCCTTGTGATCATTGATGAGAATGGTAGGCTTAACATATCTCATGCAATATCAAACTTATATCCTTATGAAAATCATGATACCAGAGGTTATGGGAAAATTTTGAGTTGCAGTATGACTATTGACATCAGTCTTAATCTATTTGGTTTTGGGTGATATAATAGTATCTTACTAGAGGCTACCTATGATTTATCAATTTATTAATTCACTACCATCACCAAATAGTCCTAAAGGATCACACAAGGACAAGTAGATAAGAAAGGGTTGAGTAAGAATTTCACCATTGGACCAATTTTGGCTATTGCGCTAATTTTAATAATTGGACCCGAAATGGTGAAACATACAAACAAAGGACAAACTTCCTTTGGAGTGAGGTTTAGGAAAGTATTGATCCATTAAGATATGAGTGGATAATATTGTCTTAAAGTAAAATAAAAAGAGGAGATAGATGAGGGGATAAATATGTGCACTTTAGAAATGATAATTAAGGCTTTATGAAAACATATTCAAACTTAAATTCAACCCACTCATGGCTGATTTTCTTCCATGAATTGAGGCTACAATTAATGTGCTTTCATCCATTGTAATTAAGTCACTTACACTATAAGATTCTGGCGATTTAGTGTCCAAAAATGCATGTATTTATAGTTCATGTCGACTCTAAATCACCATGCTAAAATTTTCTGCAACACTATTGGTATTATTATAAAGTGATAATTAATCATAGATGATTACTCATTGAGCCCGCAACTCACACAACTGCGATATATGTGTTTCAGGAACAAGAAAAGAACAGAGGTTTACAGAAGATAAGTTAGCAAATGGGTTAGCTGCCGCTCCTTAGCACTTCCTCTCTCTACAGTCAAATAGAATTATATGTATAGTTATATGTATAGATAGTTGTTGTATGATATGTGTGTTGTTATGCTTATATGAAATGACTAATATGTGAAAATGAAATAAACCAATATGATTTATAACAGGTTGACAATTGGTTGATTATAGGGATACAACAGTTGCATACAAACTATGCTTGAAAAGCATGAGTTATGTATTGCAGATGAACAAGAACGTGATAGTATAATAAGGGGCCACACCCATGGGACGTATTACTCTAGCATAATCTATGTTCTATACCAAGCCTTAGGTCGAGCTGTATTATGATATATGTATGAATGATATAAGATATATAGATGAGTACCAGAGAATGGTGTTTTAATATTATACAATTTCATTATATTTTAATAAACTGTATTATGATATATGTACATTATACAATTTCAAATTTTATACATTATATTTTAATATTAGATTTAATATTTCTTTTATATGTCTATTTAATGATAAGTTTATAATATTATTTTTTATTTTGTGTCGAATTTTAGCGTCCACGTGGATACTAAATTTAGTGTCCACGTGGATGCTAAACTTAGAGTCCATGTGGACTCTAAAATATTTAGTGTCCAAGTGGACTCTAAAATATTTAGCACGTATATTTTAGTGTCCACATAGACTCTAAATGTTTGACATTCACATGAATGCTAAATTTTTTAGCATCCAACATTTTGATGTCCAAAAGCATTTAGCGTCCAAAAAAGTTGGATGTTAAATACACAAAATTTTGTAGTGTTAAACACCTAGAAAACCCAACTCATGGTACATATTTTTTTGAATCTTGTTGAATGAATTTGAATGTTTTTCTATCTATTAATTTTCTAAATATATGTGAACTAATATGAACATTTTGAAGAATATTTCTTGTTTTGAGTCAGAAAGTTGTGTGGTACATATTCTTGGTTACCCATTTTGGTCATTGCATACCCAAAAATGAACATTTAATTAGTTTTACACATATAATCAAAATATGCGTACAAAACTGTACAAGATTTCTCAAAAAGCACAAAAAGCCAGTCAAAGTTCAATAAAGTTTAAAGCGATTCATATCACATAAAACATACATAAAAAAAACCTATTAACAAAAGTCACAAGTACATATTTCAAACAAGTTCACAAAACATTAACAACTCACAAAGAAATAAAAAAGTAAAAACTGAAATCAAAGTTCAACAAGGTTTAAAATTGTTCATATGATATAAGATTTTACAATAAAACCAGTCATTATCTACCATAGTTCAATGACATTTATAATAGTTCAACAATGTTTGAAATAATTTATACTATATCAACAATAATAGCCAACACATTTAAACCAAACCCAACATAGAATCATCATGCAAAAAAGTCCACGCAATTATTGGTTCAACGAAGTTAAAAATGGTTTGCATCAAAACAGACACATGCAAAACGATATTTGACTATGAAAACTACAAAAAATAGAAAATAAACAACCAAGCACACAAGAAAAAGATAAACATTTGTGATAGTTCTTCCTTGTTTGAAAGTACTCGTCCACACATTCAGTGATGGAACCAAAAAATTATTTAAAGGGAGCTATATTTTTATTAAAATATAAATTTGATACATGTAAAAAAATATGTGTCATTAGTTGAACATAATTTAACATTCATTTGATTGATACGACATCACTAATAATAATCATACATAAACAACCTTTTCTTTTGAAATTAAGTCATGTCAATTAATTTCAACAACCACCGTATTGTAAAATTAGCTCATGTTCAAAAGTTATGAAGATCTCTTTTACAATATAATCAACTAAATAAATCACTTAGCCATGGATCATCATAAGCTAAAAACATTATAAAATTAGCTCATTCTGATACATTTTGGCATTTTTAGGAAAATGCTCACCATATATTTTGAAACTTTTAGGAAAACACTCACCAAAAACAACAAAAAATTCTTAATATAAATTTAAACAAACATATAATTTTTTTTAAATATAAAAACATTTAACAATTAATATTTAGTCCCTAAAGGCAAGAGTTAGCACTTTTGTTGGAAGAAAAAAAAAACATAAACTCATACTAAATTACACATCAATTTTTTTGTTATATTTTGTTTTTAAAATAACATTGGCCATTGCCCAATATGAATGAGCTTTTCTCTTTCTTTAAAACAGCCTATGGATGGTCTGATTTATTTGAAAAAAGGACATAACTACCACTTTAAAGTATCAAAATTCTTTTGCTTTCATACCATTTAAAATATTTCTTAAAATACCACTTTTTTGAAACATATACCACAGAATATAACCTATATAAAAAAACTTTACATTTGACAAAATCAAAATCTCCTATAAAATCACGCTGCTCATGAAATCACAGAAACAGATTCCTATATAGAATCAATCTTCTTCAAATTCAAATCGCAATCTCCTTGATCTAAAATTTCAGATTCCTTCAGCCTTAGATTCATTTGCAGGCACAAAAAGAATTACGTGGAGCTGTAACGAAAGAGTTGTTCATATTCGCATTCAGCAGAAGGAATTGGAAAGAAGTGTGCGACTAGATTTTAGGGCGTGTCAAAAGAATTCAACTATAAAAAGATCTTAAAGTCTCTGAAGTACCAAATTTACCAAACGAAAAACTCATTTGTAGTTAGAGTTAGTAATATTGAAATTT
>CANYCX010744363.1:0-11495 GCA_948193385.1 Breynia disticha f. nivosa
CTCAAACTCATTATCAACTAATGACAACAAAAATTGGATTACAATAAGAATTCAATCTAAACTAATATGCACACTATTAGATCATCGCAACAGACATCAAACACAATTAGACAACTCAACTTAAAGAATCTCCTAACATTCTAACTATTAGTTAATCGATCAAAATAATTAAGGATAAAATTTATCTCTAACTTATTAGAGAATCGTAGTCCATACTCAAACATTATATAAACAAAAATGTTATCCTTGAAAGATCTATTAAAAACGTACTTTAATAAGTTAATATCTAAGTGTTACGCTAAATAAGACATTAAGTTTTAAAGACGAACTTGTATATATTAATTACTTCTTAATGCCCACTTTTCGTGTCATTCTTGACGCGTTTGACTCATCTCATTTAGATACTTCAAACATTAATGAAGACTACTTAATTCTTCAACAAGTAGGATTAAGTTTTGAATTTATCATCTTCGAAAGATGAAACACAAAACAACACATTTAAACATGATACACTTCACTCTTTAAAGTGTATACTCCAAAGTTTGATACTTTGAGTAATCAAGACATTTTGCTAAAACACCTTAATTTCATGTTTAAAACTACACTTTAGTTTAACAAATCTCTCAATTCTTAAGATTTTAATTCTTAAGCTTATTCCTGACCACTTTCCTTAGTTTAAGAAAAATTCTCAATTTAGTTTAAGATCAACTTAATTAGCATAAGTAATTCTTATTGCTTAAAACCTTGTCAAATTATTAAAACGAATTTATTGATTTCTGACAAATCACAATCCTGATTGTGTAATTATGCGATTACGTCTAAATTTTGCAAACTTAGCATCGCAATTATATCGCGTCCCGGTTACTGTCACGTTGGTCACTAAGATCAAACAATGGTTCGTAAAACATAATTCATTGGATCGCATCCAATTTCGCAATTACATTTTATTTTTGCTCATTTCCAGAATTTTCCAAACCAAAAACTCTTAAATATTTTTACGTAGAATAATATTTTACGACTTCCAACAATTTTGCCAAATCATACCTTTAATTAGGAAATAAACATTCTTTCTAAGATTAATTTTCTGGATTTCATTCTTGATTTTGTTAAAATACATTTTAATTTCAACAATGTCATCATTAATTCAAAAGAAAAAAATATTCCTCGATTTTAGGATTTCAAAGAAAGAACTCGAAATTTAATTTCTTTACGTACGCGGATACTTTTCGCAGACAATTAATAATTTGCACTATCTATAACGAATATAGAATAATTCTTTACTATGTAAACTAATTACATAATAAATTTCTAATACATATTACAATCACAATGTAATTTATTAGAATTTATTTGACAAATTATTATACTTACAATAATTAAAATATATAATTTTAATTAATTATTCTATAACCCATATAGAATTATGTCGAAAATATAAACAAATTATATAATAAAGTTCTAATACCTGTTACAAACTTATTCTAATTTTATTAGAATTTTATTTGACACATAGGTACATTTAAATTAATTAAAATACTAAATTTTAATCAAATTTAAATATAATAAATACTTCAGGGATTGTAAAATTTACGAAAAATATACCAAAATTCTAGAATATTGTAAATATTCATTTTGTCAAAATTTTGGTCTCGGAAAGACGCCACACGCGCCGCCACTCGTCACCGCGCGTGGAGGTATGTTCTGGACAAGCGAGTAGGCGTCCCAGTCGCAGCCATCACGCGCCGCCACGTGGCGCACTGTGGTTGGATAAAGCGTGGGTTATGAATTCGGGTAGAGGTGCGGGTCGGGTTGCACGATTCGGTTGGGTTTGGGCCGGACCTTGGGTCGGGTCGGTGGAAGTGGTTAGACGACTGACCGTTTCAAGGCCAAAACGACTTGTCGTTTGGAACTAAACCAAACGACTCGTTGCACAAGCGAGCGGTTGATGCGTCGCTTGGCCAAACGACATGCGCGTGTGTCGTTTGGTCTTGCTGAACAGATGCCACGCGACGCCCAGTCGCGTGGCCCGCCAGTGGTGGCGCGTGGTGTACACGCGCCTCCCTCTGACACTATTCCGGCGAATAAAAATACATATTCCGACTGGTTTCGGCCTTCTGAGTTCAGTGGTGTGGTCGGATTTGTCAAATTGCAACTTTTTATTTTATTATACAAAATAAAATCGTAAAAACAACATCAAAGGTTCCCACAACAGTATATAAAATTATTTTTTTTAAATTCTACAGCCTTTCAGCTCTGATACTAATGAAAGAATATGCAAATATATATAACATATATATATGAACCAATCAATTAACTAATAATTAATAAAGCACTAAATAAAATGAACAGAATATGCACACCTGGAATTCCGTTCAACACAGCGGAAGAAGAACGATACATCGTTGAGGGTACGCTCGTATCTACAGGCGCAGAGCGTCGGGATATGAGCAATGTTTCGCACCTGATCCTACACCGGAAACCGAACCTGAGAGAGAAATAACCACTTGTTGGTTATTCTCCTAGAAGAAGAGAAGTCTCTCCTCTCTTCTCTTCCTTTTGGTGAAAATGTGGAGTGTGAATGAGAAATGAGGAGATGATAGTGCTTATATAGAAGTGGAGGTACCATTTGGTGAAATGGTACCTTTCCACGCATAATTACATTTTGGTCCCTAAACCAAAATTCTTTCTAATTTAATCCTTCAACCAAATAAATTATAATTAAGTCCCTTAACTTAATTATATTTATTTGGCAATCCAAACGTCATAGGCGGAATAAATTATCATTTCAATTATATTTATTAATAATTATAATTTATAACTCTAAAAAATCAAATTATTAAATTTTTATTATCATTATTAATAAAAATTATATTGCTAAAAATAATTTATAATTTTATATTATTAAATTTGGTAAAAATTTTAAATAATAATTTAGTTGTCTGTCAGTTATATTTGTCAAATAATTTATTAAATTCAGCACTTAACTTTTATTTATAAATAAATATATTTTATTAATAGATTAAATATTAAGTACTCAAAATTCAACAATTAATTTTTCAATACTTAATTTTTAATTTTGTCAAACATACTATGTATATTTTATATTTAATAAGACGTTGAGTGGCATTTTCGAAATAGAAAGAGAAGACGAAGGGCATTTAGTAATTGCACGAAGTCCTTTATTGGTTGTAGCGCCAGTCGATTGTGTTGTACTTTAAATTTTAGTTGGTTCTGTGTTTTAGCTGTTCCCTTTCTTCCTCCTCCACTGTTTTGACCGTTGCTTTTCTCAACGTCTCTCTCTCTCTCTCTCTCTCTCTCTCTCAGTTGTTGCTTCTTCTTTCACTATCAATCTAAACCTTCACTCTCCATTTCCCTGGTACGTATGAATGTATTCATCTTCCTTTTATTTTATCCTCATTTAAATGCACCCAAACACCATTTTCTTATAGTTTTAGCTCTGTTTGACCTGGACTCGTTTCGTCTATGTTTGCGATTTGTACAGTATTTTATGTTAATCACTCGCTTAATTTAGATACGTATTTAGTTGAAACTATTGAATTCGGCGTTTCTCTTTTGCTGTATGATAATGAAAATAATGGCTAACTTAATTATAAAGAAGAAGCCTTATTAGTCCAAGATTTAGAAAAAGGAGGTAGTTTTCTTGTAGTGGGTCAAAAAACGGTGCCGTTTCAGCAAACCTTTATCGTGCCTTTATCTTTATGTTATGCTCTGCCAACCTCACCTCACCACCTCCTATTTAATTATATCATTTTCTAGGATTTATACTTTCATTCTCTCTTTTTGTTGCTTTCTCTTATACCCTTTCACATTCAATCATTTTTTCTCTTCATTGCTTTATTATTGTTGTTTTACACTTTGGAAAATGGCTTCTCTAGAATCTCTATTTTCTTGTTTTATGCAAGAAAGTTGTGGCTTCAACATTAAGAAAAGCATCGCCTACAATTCCTTGCATTTTGCATAATTTTTTTAATTTGAGATCAGGATTATAGGTGTTGTAACCGTATCATATTATGTGGTATATGTGGTATCATCTTTCTATTGCATGATTACATGTGGCATAAATAGGATTGTGTGTTATATGGAAAAGTAAGTGTTTGAGTTTTCCAGGTAGAAAAATTTGATTTGAGATGGTAGAGTAAAGCAGAAGTGAGAAAAGAAGAAGGAAATGGGATGTTCTTCATCCAAACTAGAGGAGGAAGAAGCAGTTCAACTCTGTAAAGATCGAAAACGGTTCATTAAGCAAGCTGTTGAGCAAAGATCACGCTTTGCATCTGGACATTTAGCTTATATCCACTCCTTGAAAAGAGTCTCTGTTGCGCTTCGTGATTATGTTGATGGAGATGAACCAAGAGAGTTTTTGTTCGAATCATTCCTCACAACACCGCCTGTTAAGAAAGCTGCTATTCCCAATTTTATCACAATTTCGCCCAACTCTTTCTCGAAACGTAAAGCTATACAATCCGTTGCTTCTCATTCAACTCTCAACGTACATTACTTAAGATCAGGGGGAGAGCAGGCAGTTTCTGTCGAGGAGAGACCACAGTCTCCTGAAATAGTTCGGGTTCAAGCTTATTCGCCAATGCACTATTATGGTTTTGATGGGTTTTTCGGGATGCAATCATCACCGATGAATGCTTCATTCATGTCATATAACAATGGACATAACATGCCTCCGCCTTCCCCGCCACAAAGTTCACAATGGGATGGTTTTTGGAACCCTTTTTCTTCATTGGATTACTATGGATGTGCAATGCGCTCGAGCCTTGACCAGATGGTTATGGATGATGATATTAGAGGAATAAGGCAGGTTCGAGAGGAAGAAGGGATTCCTGAATTGGAAGATGATTCTGAACAAGAAGTAGGTAATAACGTTGGGTATGCTAAAGATGAACAACATCACAAAGTTGAGGTCAATCCTTCCAATAATAGAGAAGAAGTCCTGGTTGAAGATGTTGATGAAGAAGAAGAGGATGAAGATGACTCGGATTGTGATAGTGGAATTGAATTTGAATGCGAAGGGAATTCGTTAAAATCACAATGTAAAGGGGAAATAGATTTATCACGAACACAAAATTCTGAAGTTTGTACTCGAGAAATGGCTGTAGGTGAGGGAGAGGGGAAGGTTGAAACACCTGGTTTTACAGTTTATGTGAATCGTAGGCCAACAAGCATGGCTGAAGTTATCAAGGATCTTGAAGAGCAATTTACAATCGCTTGTAGTGCAGCGAAGGAGGTTTCATCCTTATTAGAGTCTGGCAGAGCACCGTATTCATCAAACACATCAGAACTCACAGGTTAGAGATTTTCTAAACTCCAGCTTTCTTTTCTGGTATTAGAAGATATTATAATGTGATTTCCGTTCCTGAAATGCATGTAATCTGTCTTTGCAGCCTTGAAACTGATGAATCCAGTGGCTCTTTTCCGCTCAGCTTCTCGCTCTTCCTCGTCTAGATTTTTGTTGAATTCAGCAAGCTCAAAAGAAGAAGATTATGGAAGCAGCAGTGAGCTTTCAGAGGAAACGTCTATGTTCTCGGGACATAAATCAACGCTCGACAGATTATATGAATGGGAGAAGAGACTGTACGAGGAAGTCAGGGTAAATACATCTAACTCTTTCAAAACATCTGAGAATAATGCATAATGTTGCAGAATCTTCCAACTTGAACAAGTATTATTTACGACATTTTAATGTGCCATTGCGTGGAAGGGAAAATTTTTACTCAGAAACATATTTTCTTTAACAGGCTGCCGAAAAGGTTCGAATTTCATATGAAAAGAAATGCAAGCAACTCAGGAATCAAGATATAAATGGGGAGGACCCATCTGCTGTGGATAAAACAAGGGCAGCCTTAAGAGATCTGCATACTCAACTAAAGATTTCAATACACTCGGTTGAAGCCATTTCAAAAAGAATAGAAACTCTCAGAGATGATGAATTGCAGCCTCAACTTCTAGAATTACTCCAAGGGTACCACAATTAACTCCTGAATTTCTCTTATGGAACCGAAAACTTTAGAGAAATCTTGATATATACAAGCTACATAATTCTTTGCAGGATGGCAAGAATGTGGAAAGTAATGGCAGAATGCCATCAATCACAGAAGCAGACTTTAGATCAAGCCAAGCTTTTACTAGCTGGTAAACTGGCTGGGAAACGATCTTCCTATGTTTCAGACACTGACCCTCAGAGACTAGCCAGATCAGCATCAAATCTTGAGACAGAACTCAGGAACTGGAGAACTTCCTTTGAGGTATGGATTACTTCTCACAGATCCTACATGCATGCTTTATCTGGCTGGCTCCTGAGGTGTATAAGATGTGATCCAGACACATCAAAACTGCCATTCTCCCCTCATCGCTCCACCGGAACATTTCCAATGTTAGGACTTTGCATACAATGGTCAAGGTTTCTTGACGCCACTCAAGAGATGTCTGTTATAGATGGTTTAGATTTTTTCGCAGCTGGGATGGGGTCTCTTTATGCGCAACAACTTAGAGATGATTCACGCGAAGCCCACATTGGATCAAAGAGATATGGAAACGAGACTGGAAGGAATATGGAAATAGTTGAATTTGGAGAAGTAGAAGAAGAGAAAATGGCGGAAGTTGGGATAAGAGTAGTTTGTGCAGGAATGTCAGTGGCAATGAGCTCTCTTAGCGAGTTTGCAGAGAGATCTGCGGAGGGAAATTCACAACTCCTCAAACAATGGGAGAATGCCAAGTTGCCGCAAAATTCTGACTAGATTAGGATTAGATGTATATATGATACATTAGGCTCCGTTTGTTTGGAGAAAATGTTGTCCGTTTTTGTTGTTTGATAAGGACCAGAAAAATAGGAGAAAGTTGTTTAGCAATTTGGAATTTGTTTTGTTTGATGCCTTAGAAAACCAATGACAAAATCTACTCAGTTTAGTTGCATGCTAGAAATTGCTAATTCGAACTAGTGATTGTATAATGTTTTGATTAGTGACGAGTCAGAAATTTTTTTAAGGGTGAGCAAAATTATTTTTCAACAAAAGCTATTCAAAATCAATTTCCAGAATTCAAACTTCATTATAAAAAAAATAAGAAATAGAGAACATTTAATCACTATGATTTGCCTAAAGTCATCAAGTATAATAAAATACACTTAAAACAAAAATCAAGAAACAACAAGAACAAGGATTAATTGGTTCTAATTTCTAAAACATCTTTAGAAGCAATTAGTAGTTGAGCCCGCACAATGCGGCGAGATGTCGTATATTATGATAGCTTTAATTTGATTAATCTATCTAAATTATTTTATTTAGTATGCGTTTTCAAATAATAATTTTTTTAGTATTTTGTATGATAGTAATAATAATACTTTAAATTAATATGTTTATTCAAATTTTGTGTAAATCAAATATTATTTTTCCATAAATGTATATCTCAATCAAAGAAATAATTTCCTATTACCTTTTCACATTATCACTTATGGAAACTAATAAATATTTTTGACTGTACTGAGTATGTTTTTAATTTTTTTTAAATTTATTTGTATTGCCACGTGTGTATCATATGGCTTGCCAAATGTCACAATTTTAAACACACTTCTCCTTTACTGTAATATATAGATTTCCCCAATTTCAAATTCCATAAACTGGATAGTAAATAAAGAAAACAAAAAATTAGTAACATTTGACTACTATAATTGACCAATACATGACTCAACTACAATCAATAATCATCACTAAAGCATCAACAACTATAATAATAACCTGAGAAACGTTGATTTTTGCTCAAACCAAAACAATGTGTTGATTTAAATGAAAATTTGATTAAAATGATGAAGAAACCTAATAGCTTAAAAGTCCAACCTGAAATGAAAGAGAGACATAAAAGAAAATGGAAGAGAAACTGAGTGAACAGTGGAAAAGAAACAAAAGAAGAGGACTTACCAAGAGCAATGTCGACTGAGAGAGAAAAGATTAAGAGGTTGAGCAAGTGTAGATTTGTACTGTTACGTATATTTTAATAAATATGTGGGTTGCATTTCTAGCTAATTGAGTAGTTTTGTCTTCTTGGCTCACCAACATCAAAACAACGTTGTTTTCTTCTATTTTTCATGTTCTCCCTAGCAAGGCAGAAACTGTTCAACGACGTCATTAGATATTAGTAGCTAATGCAGTGGCAGACCTCTGCATCTCTGCTCCCTCTTGTGTTGATGAGAAGCGGTAGCAACATCGAAGGTAGAGCAATGACAATGGTCAGTGGCCACTCAAGCTGCTAAACCCCTGCCTCCGTCCCTTTTGATACAATTGTTGTCTATGATGATACTAGAAAAATGTATATGTGAAGCATAATAAAAAAAAATACTAGGATAGGCTAAGTTTGATATCAAAAGTTGATGTTATCCAGGGTTATCACCCAAAATACAAAATAGGAAAGTCACCTACCATTGCACTATACTGTTTAAGAGTTCAAAGTGTCAATCCCACGAAGTGATATGAAAAGTTTGATATCAAAAGGTGATGTTATTCTTTGACATTCTTCTCTTTTACAACATTGTCAAATGACTCCTTGCTTCGCGTGAAGTATGAATGTCATGGCAAGGTTGAGCCTCCACTCAAAGCAATATGAGGATAAGTGGTGGAGTTTTTCCTATTTGTCATGGTTATTGGCTTGAAGATTTCACTGTTGAGTTCATTGTAATTTTTAACTTGAAAACTTTCTATAAATTGGTCAAGATAGAGATAGAGAGGCAGAGTGATCATATGGCACATGTCAAAAATTTGGAATAAGGTACAAAAAATTTTAAAGTGTGAATGGGCTTGATTTTTTAATTTAATTTTTTAATCTATGAAATCTTCTCTGATTCGATCTTTGTTGTAATTCAAGGGTCATCGTAGCTTGTTCTTGAATTAAAGTTGAAGTTCTTTAAGACCTTGACTTGATCTAAAATGAACTTGTTGTTTGTTGGTGGAGAAAGAGGATCTTCACAACTTGTTCTCAATTTTTGATATAGTTGGAATGGAAGAACCTGATGACTCGATAGTTTGATCACTACAATCTTCTAAATCCTTGGAGTAGAAGAATAATGGAGGCATAAAAGTTTGATTTTTGCATCAACGTTCACATCTCCAATGAACTCATTATAGATCAAGGTAAGTGCTTCTTCAGTTGCGACAGCAGTGAACATCAATTGGTTATTAACACCCAAAGGGATAAACCAATCTCTGAACGTGCCAATAAATCTTGATGCTAATTCCTTCGATATTGATTCAGGACGAGCATCATCTTTCGACCTTTGAAGATCAACCCATGCACTAATTTCATTCATTCGATCTCTCCTTTTGAACATGAGAATATCATCAAAAGTAAATCAAGGTCCTCCAACTTTTGGTGGCTTTTTTGGAGTAGCTGTAGGTGAGGGCACCTGGAAGTGTGCCATTTCTTCCTTATCAGAATCTGCATTTATGCCAAATGTTTCTTCCGTTGGTTCCCTGGTAGGGATTGACATAAAGATGTTGGACATATCTGCATAATTATTTTCAGAATTTAAGTGGTTTCCGGTACAATAGGGTTATCACGTCGCAGAGACACATTTGGTATCAGAGTCATAACTAAGATCTATATTTTTATTCTTGTCTTCCTAAATGGGAGAGTAAGAAAGAAATTGTTAAAACCTATGCATTCTGCTAGAATGTCTGATGTTTCAACTTCTGCTTCTTCCATCATTTCTGATATTATCCAACGTACATCCTCTCTCTCATTACCTCGTCATGAAACTAATAAGTTAGATCAGATTGTAGAATATTCATTTACTCCTATAGGTGCTCAAGTTCCAACCACATCACAACCACTAATGAAACCCTATGGTGTTTACACTAAAGCCAGGGGTTTTACCCCTACAATCAGAACACTTCTGAGAAGAGATCACCCCATGTCAAAAGAATATTTCAAGCCTTAAATTTGGCACAGTGTCAGTTATAGGCTACTGACAAAGAACAGTATGTGACTATTGAGGTTCCTCAGAGCCTCATAGATGAAGCAATCCACAAGGATTATACCCATTTTCATTAGGGTGCAGTAAGATTGTTGTTATCTTACCATGGGCGAAAAAGTTGTCTAGTTACTGCCAGATTGGCATTATTGGATACTAGAATTGTGGATTATCAACATGCAGTGATTGGATAAGTGTTCACTACTCTGAACGCTGGTACTATCATGGTAACTTTCTACCCTAACTTTGTGATGAGTTTGACAGATCCAAACTTATTTAGAGTGATTAAAGTTCAGGTGCAAATTCAAGGGGTTGAGCATATAGCCTCTTCCCATATAGCTACACTACACCAATAAGTATGCTATAGAGTATAGAATCATTCTGTAGATCTTGCAAGGTATGGGTCTCAAGAAGATGCACTCTATGTGCTTGTTGAAACTACAGACAAAGTTCCTACCATTGTCACTGCTCCAAAGTAAATGGACAAGGAAACTTTGAAACAACTAATCCCAGAATCCTGGCTAACTAACTATGAAAAGTTAATGAAGGTAGAGAAACTAGTAGTGTCTCAAGAATACCGTATCCATAGAAGAACTGATGGAACTATAGATCCCGCTATAGCATTGTAGAAAAGGGAGAAAGCTCAACATCTCATGTCTTCAGAACTATCTCAATGATTCAACTTGTGAAGGTTGATTGTAAGATTTTGATTGTATGGTTTGAGTCTAATGGACGTTATACAGACAGGATTGATAGATATTTCACTTGGGATGTTGATCCCAATATTTTTTCGTCAGGATGATGATGACTTCCCTGAGGTTCCTGTGAAAAGAAGGTTGAGAAAGCCTCCTTGTAGTTTTCCTTCATTTAGAAGGAAAGAGGATGATGATGATGATGATGCACCTCGACCCAAATAGGTTGGTATTCGTAAAGATACCAGGAGAAACTCATATGCAAAACTTGTCGTTGAATGGAAGAAGAGAATGTCTATTCTTAACTATTAGAAGGCTTTGAAGATTATAAGAAGTGTTCAAGAAGAACTTCCTATAGATCTCAAGACTAAAACGTCCTCATTATGTAACTTTATTCCAGTTGCTTCACCAACTACTTGCACTCCTATACAATAAAGTTGTACATTTGTACAACCTCCAACTCCACCAGTCACTTGCACTTTGTGTAGAGTCCCAGCAACCTCTAGAAAGGGGGAGATTGAATAGAGGTTGAATAAATAACAGATTTTTCAAGATTTTTGCGGAATTAAAATGAGAAAGAGATAGAGAGAAGATGAACAAAAGATTTAGAGTGGTTCGGCTTCCAAATCCTACTCCACTACCTAAGCTCTCACTTAGGATTTCAACACTTTACTAAACTTTCTGATTTCTCTTGAATTTTGGCTCAAGAAACCTTACAAACAATCTCAATTTTGATACTTATCAAAACAACAAAACTGTACACACTTCACTAAACTCTCTTTCAATGAAGGTTACAAGAACAAATGAACAATTAATCA
>CANYCX010744385.1:0-29144 GCA_948193385.1 Breynia disticha f. nivosa
AGCTTTCGCTCCATTTTGGCAATACCCCTTTATATCTTGAGCTTTCGCTCAGTTTTGGCAATGCCCCTTCCATGAACATTCAAATGATCATCACATGATTATGTAGCATACTTATATGAATTTCAATTCATTGTCAATAACCTTTCACCAACACATATCATCATACCATTCAAATGCCAACACATTTCATTTACACTTTCCACATTTTAATTTCTAAGAAACATGTTCCTTAATCATGTAAGCACCAAACATGCACCAATCTTTCCTCACAACAATCACAAACTCACCACAATTACATTCATTCTCACAACCAAACATACACAAAAAACTGAACACATTAGTAGCATTTTCATTCTTATCATGCACTTCCTACACTTGTCAACTTCAACTCATTTTCATTTTTACATACATCGTACAAGCAAGAATCAACAATAACAAGTATAGCATATCAAGTAAGTCGCAATTAAGCACTTACCTCGGGCTCCGAGGTTCGATTGGTCGGCCGATTCCCGAGTCGGGTTTCGAATATCATTCCTTACACAAATACAATCACATTTCCAAGTATTTAGCACACAATGTAGGTTATTCCAACCACTAAATCTGTTTTCTACTCAAAACCCCAAAACTCCCAAAACCCTTAATCTCTTAAATCTCCCAAAATCGGATATTTTATGGTCAATGGCTCATAGAATCTCGTTCTACATTCAAAACCTAACAAAACCCTACACAATACACCTAAAACACAACACATTTCCGTTCGGGATTAGCATTTTACCTTGATTCTCGTTTCTTGGTGACCTAGAGAGAGGAAAGCTCGATTTGGGGCTGGAAATGTGTGTAATCCGGTGTAAATGTGTTGTTCTTAGGTATGTTTTGTGTTTAAAATGGCTGGAAATAAGTGGGAGAAAGTTTGGGAAGTGTTTTGGTAGGTGGAGGGAAGTTATGAGGTGAATAGAAAGTGTCTCGACCCTTTTAATGAGCTGTGCAGAGGCCCGTCAACGTATGCCAACTTTCCCCTCTTGGCATACGTTAATGCTGCCCAGAATTTTCCTTTGGCAGGATGAATAACGTATGCCAACATCCCACCTTGGCATACGTTAATCCAAATAACGTATGTTAACTTCAAAAGTTGGCATACGTTATTTTGTTGCAGACTGGTATACTTAGCACTTTTCGACTTCTTTCGATTTTGAACACGCATAACTCTATACCAACATTCTTCCAACATGTTCCAAACATAATATAACACAGGCTAACACTTTTCGGGGCGTTACACTTTCTCTCCCCCTTCTTCCTTTCTGCTCACTTCTTTTCTCCACCTCCTTCTCCTTCTCTTCCCTCTTTCTTTTCCTCTCAATCTTTTCTCTCTCCCTAACCTTTCTTACTTCTCATTATTCTAATCTCCCTCGCCATAATTCTCACTTCGTACTCAATCGGGTTCCTGACAAATTGGTATCAGAGCACTCCGCAACATCATGGCACATGAGGGCGCTCGACTGAAAGTGTTGGATGACCGAGTTAAGAACCTTGAAACACAATTAACTAAATTACAAACAGACATTACCAAATCCCAAAACAAAACACATAAAAATAGACGACAACCATAAAGCCATACTCACGTTGTTGGACGAAATGAAGAACAATCATAACCAACAGGCAACAAGTTCATCAGACCATCCTAAAACCTTTCCTAGCATATTGGGAACTCCTGCCATCACCAAACTGCAACAAGATCAGCAATATGATGGAATTGACACAAGGAGTTTTGAGGGAAGTAGTGTGGATGATTTAAGAATGTTGGACTGGGACAAAGAAAAGAATCAATTCAAAATGGAGTTTTCGAGTTTGGACGCTTGAACAATGATATGGAATTGATTGCTGTGATTAGAAGTGTAGTAACTGCAGAAAATGACGATAAAATGCTTCAGGTACGCCAACTGTTTGATATTTGTCATGAACTTAACAAATTTAGTGTTGTGTTGGCTCTAGAAACAAAAAGGAGTAATTTTCTCCGTTGTATTGAAGTTGAAGTTGGATTTAGTGAATGGAAAGGTGGAACTAATATGCAAGTTAGAGAGTTTGTTGTAGTTATGCATTTGTTGGCAAAGGATTGTGAACTTGGAATAGGATTGAATTTGCATTGCACGCACACAATCCCGATGGGACCCTAAAAATATGGAACACTAGCAGAAGAAATTTGTTGGCTGTTGGAACTAAGAATGATGGCATTTTCAATATGGATGTTTTCATTGGTTACATGAAGTGGAAATTTGGTGGACATCATTCACATGGAGTAGATGGACTTACATTTCCAGAGAAAGTTCATAGTTTGTACACGGTTGATACTCATGAAGCATTTGACATAATTTCAAATTATGGGGATCTAATTCATGAGCTAGAAATGACAACCCGATTTTGCGATCCTATGAAAGATAATAGAATGTCAAATCTGATATTACATCTCTTGGTTTTCATTGTACAAAGAGGATGTCTTCTTGGTTTTATTCAATTGATAAGGTCCATTAATAAGGAGACTGTGAGACTTGGACTGTTATTTATGGAGTTAATCATAATTTTAAAGAAACGATCTTTGAGGACAAAGATCATTTTAAGTGGGATAGAATGTGAAGACCATTGATGAATCAACATATGTCTTAAGAGTGGGGTTAAAATGAAGTAGTGGGTATGAAAGTGGATAGTTGTTTGTAGCTTTAGTTTTCAATTATAACTGTTGTAAATTGCTGGTTCTATTTATGTACAGCAGAATGTGTAATTAAAATTATGAATGAATTGAATTATCACCTATCTTTCTCAACTCCTTTCTCTCTTCCTCAACCCCTGCTTCTTCTCTCTTTCTCTCCCTCTTCTTCCTTTCTGCTCACTTCTTTTCTCCTGCTCTTTCTCCTTCTCTTCCCTCTTTCTTTTCCTCATAATCTTTTCTCTCTCCCTAACCCTTCTTACTTTTGATTCTTCTAATCTCCCTCTCTACAATTCTCACTTCATACTGAATTAGGTTCCTGACACTAACGTTAACACAACAGACAAGTCTTCAGAATCAAAATTCCTTATTAAACATTTTTCATCTGAGACATAATTTGATCGACTTTCTCGCAAGATGGTGACACTTCGGGTGCTTTCCTTCACAACACTTTTGTCTTTTATTAGAACTTTAGGAAGCATTTCAGCATCCACAGTTGACCTCGTTGCACCTATCTTCTCCAAAGGTCGTTGTCCTTAGAACAGAAATACCTGAATCAGAAGTAGATGAATCCATTTCCATTTGGAACAAAGAACAGGAGGCTAATTCCTCTTTACCATCATCTGCATTCTGGATTTTCTTTTCCATGTCGCACTCTGAATCATTGTTATTGCACAATGTGATGACAGAACTTAACTCCTCTAAAATTGTTGAACTTTCATTCGGCAATGTCAGATTGCCTTGGCTTGTCAGCCTGATAGAACCCTACTATTTGGTAATTTACAGTAGAAAAGAAACAAGAAAGGATGGCCAAGAAAGCAAATGTACTGATTGATAACAGAAAATAACAAAGAAAACAAGAGGGTGTTTAAGAGACCCTTGCTCTCCTAAGGCTATTACCCACAAAATGACTATCTACCAAATTCTTAATCCCCTAACATACAATCCTCATCCCCTTTAATAGTGTTGGTGGAATAACAAAATTTGCCAAGTCAGCACAAAAGACAAAATATAACAAACTCATCATTATACTATAAAAATATTCCTACTCTACCCACTAGGTTTGTATCAATACTCCCCCATAAAGAACCACCTTGTCCTCAAGGTGGGTGCCAAGTAACTATAACAAAAGAAAGAACTATAATGCCAAAACATTGAGTGACTCTTGTCCTCTTTCCATTGAATTCACTAGTCAAAGACATAAGAGCTAATGGAGCAGCCAAAGAAACAGTAGAAAGTATAATCACATCCTTAATTGTTTGCAATGTGGATATTTGTCCATGTATCCACGGCATAGTAATCGTAACATCTCCAATGCTCTATGTTACCCATAAGCTCACAGCCATCAGTAAACCCATTCTATTTCGATTGAATGCTAAAACCTCATCAAATTTAATGCCAACCCCCTTAAGATGACAACTTGCTGCCAACCTATCAAATGTAAGAAGTTGCCCTTTATCCATTAGAAAAATATCACCAAGCTTGAAGCAAATATGATTTTGGTTGAAAAGAATTTTTGCATATTTAGCAATAACAACAATAGGTCCCTAATTTGAATCTTTATCATACATTGTAGCCTTAAGAAGAGAGGAATAAGCCATCAACCCTACAATTTTTGCAGCAACATTCCCATTCTTTGATCCAATCATTGTGACCTCAATTAAAAATGTAACCCCTTCTTTAACCCAAGTAATTGATTCGACAACCCAAACAATTGAATGGGCAAGACCTTGCATCATAGCCACAAGACAAGCATGAAGTTATATTGTTTCAACCCAAATGATAGACGATATTAATGATCCTGATAATCCACTAACCCATGCGATCACTATGATGCTGGCACTAATATTCGTATCTATACGAGTAATTATTAAATCATGGCTGGTTGCCAGAAAAAATACAATCCTACTACCAGTTGTCAAAAAATAGATATGCTCCTAATGATCAAAGGTTATAGTAGAAAGGCTTCCAATGTGAGTTTGTTGCCATTTAGTTCCAATTAAAGCAAGTAGCCAAGAGAATAAAGGTGAGGGATAAGTAACCTGTTTTGGGCTCTCAACATCATATAATGGTGAAGCTGTTACGACAAGACTTGATCTCCCCTTGCTTATGTGATTGTCAATGTTTCTCGAATGAGTGCAAGTATTATGATGCTGATCTTGCTCGACATTTGTTAAAATAAAACTCCTAACTTTGGCTTCCACATGTGATCTACAATTTTTCATAGCCCATTGCCCTCCAAAACCACTTCCAATTCCTGAGTTTGCTCAAAAGTAAAGGTTTTCTTCTCTTCATAATAACACCCATATTAAACATGTGAGTTTCTTTTAGTCTTACATCCTCCCAAGCCCATACTCCATTCTCATTTTTCTCTTCAAAATCTCCTACCATCATATTTAGCATCTTGCCCAAGCGATCTATCGTTGTTGTAGGTTTGGCCTCCTGCTTTAATACTTCTGTCTCAATTCCTTCATTGAACACCTCAACTTTCTTCCCTTCTTTTGCCATGGAAGCACATGAGTTGTCCTCCATGCCATCATCCATCTTAACTAAGAGATCCTCAACCACCACGCATAAAGATGGGTTACTTCCTCTGCCAATAGCTGAAAGCTCAAACTTCTGAGGGTCGGGTTTTTGCTCCAACAATTGTTTTGCTACTTTTGGAGCTGCCTTGATTTTAGATCCAATAAAATCTGAAGAACCACTTGATTGCAAAGCAACATCAGTAGCAAGGACTAGAATTTACTGATTGAATTCTTTCATTTGTTGCATCAATATTGCCAATGACACCTTCAAACTTGCAATATCTTTTTTGATTTATGGTATATCTTTCACAAGGTTTTTAAGATGCTCAACTCTTGACTCCATTCTTGCTGCTGACATGAATAATTCCAGGAGAACGCTCTGATACCAAATGATAGAACCATAATATTTGGTAATTTACAACAGAAAAGAAACAAGAAAGGATGGCTAAGAAAGAAAATGTACTGATTGATAACAGAAAATAACAAAGAAAACAATAGGGTGTTTGCGAGACCCTTGCTCTCCTAAGGCTATTGCCCACAAAATGACTATCTACCAAATTCTTAATCCCCTAACATACAATCCTCATTCCCTTTAATAGTGTTGGTGGCATAACAGAATTTTCCAAGTCAACACAAAAGACAAAATATTACAAACTCATCATTATACTATAAAAATATTCCTACTCTGCCCTCTAGGTTCGTATCACAGCCCTACATCAAATCTTCTGCATCACCGGTCTCTTGCAGATGTGCAGAACAATAAATCTGTAGGTCCACATTGCTTTTAGCTGAAGTCAGCTCTTCTTCATGCTTTTCATTATCACAAGTCACCCCATCACACGAATCATTCCTAGCATAAGATATATCCACAACCATATTATCAATATGTCCAGAAATCTCAGCGGTAAAATTTCTATCAGCCAAAACATTATCTTGTCTTTCAGGACTTGTATCACAATTCTCATTCATGTCACTATAACTATTGTAGCCTAATGAATTACAAACACTATCCTCTTTCTTAGATTTCTTCAAATTTAGGTCCAAAATTAGGTCTATAACTCTATCAGCTACTATTGCTTTAACTATAGATGAACTTGAACCTTTTGTAAGTGAAGAATTTAAGGTTAGATTGCCACGGGTACCACCATTAGATATTCTTTCAGCATGCTTTTCAGACCTGTTTCCCTGTACCTGACCATATAAAATAAACCTGACCATATAAACTATCGATTTTTACCATAAGCTTCCTTCTCATTTGCTAAATAAGTTTCTCTTCTTTTTCATAGTGATATTATCAAAATGTTCTCCAGCTGCTTCAACATAAGCTATTTCAACATTATCACAAGGATGAGAATGACCAAGTTGAGTTAGTTTATTTGCATACCACTTTTTCTAGATTTCAATTTCATGTTTAAATGATCTGAGCTATGCATCCTCTCTAAAAGAAATTCCCCCAAGACTGTAGCATGATGGACTTGAGTAGATGGGGACTTCTATTAATGAGATATGTTTAAGCTTATAACTAATTAATGAATATTGTATTTTTCAACTTATTCAAAACTTTCATTCGAGTGAACAAGTAACTTAGATAAGATAAGATTGTGAGTTGTCATTGATTAGGATAGGATAAGGTTTGATAATGTTATGAGTTATTCATGAGTTGTCATTATCTAGCTTTTTTTTACAGATGTTGTCATTATCTAGCTTAAGAATTAAGTAATTTTGTTTGTCATCTTGTATCTCGTAAAACCTATATACATGTGATCAATGCAATACTCATCATATATGCTTCCTACAAAAAATTCTCTTATAATTTTTCTCTTCTCTTCCATTTCCACCATTTCTTTTCTTCCACGAATTCTTTCTTCTACCCACAAAATTAACATGGTATTAGAGCTATAAAGTTCTTAAGGGTTTGTGAGAAGAAAATCATAACTAAGAATACCTCTCTCTACCATAAACTCCATACAACTCAAACCACATATACTTAAAATCCTCTCCTTAAAACCTAAACACTTCAAACCTTTAATTCTCTAATGGCTTCCTCTAACACATCAACTCTCTCATAACCCATTTTTAATGGGAAAAATTATTAAATTCGGGCTGTCAAAATGAATTCTCATTTAAGAGGTCTTGGTTTATGGCAATGGGTTAAAACTGAAAGGCAAGTGCAGCCTTTAGGAAACAATCCAATACTTAACCAAATGGAGGCTCATGAAGAAGAAGAAACTAAAGCTCTAAGAGCTTTATCTTATATCCATGTTGCTGTCTCATAATTATTTTCACGAGAATTATGACATGTGAAACACCAAAGGAGGCTTGAGATAAACTCAAGAAGATGTATATGGGAAGTGACAGAACTAGAAATGTAACATTCTCATCTTAAATCTCTATAATTAATAAAATGATTAACATAATTAAGAACAAATTGGATAAATTAAAGAATATGTCATATTAATTATGAGTAGATAAATAGTAGATAGACAGTATATATATATATATATATATATATATATATATATTAGAGAATTTTTGCTGAAATATAAGGAGTACGAGGAATAGTAGATTACGTGCAATAGACTAAGTGTGGTAGTCACGACCACGCATAGACGTGTGGTAGAGACAAGTGTGCATATTTGATGGTGACTGTGCGTAGTTTGTGAAATATGGCACAATTTCGGAAGGATTGGAACTTGGAGCAAGAGGTGTAAACTTAGAAAGTTTAAAAGGAAGCAGAAGTAGAGGAAGCAAATAGAGAAAGAGAGAGATTAAGAACAGAGAAGGAGAGTGAGCGAGAAAGAGAGAAACAAAGAGTTTTAAGAGAGAGATAAGAGAGATTGTAAGAGAATTTAAGTGAGAAATTGGGCCTGAAACATGCAATTGATCGTAAGGCAGAGCAGGGTATTGATTGGTATAGTTGGTATAGGAAATTCACGGAGATAACAGTAAGAATTTACGAAATTATATAAAATTTATCGTGAATTTAGCTTAGAGTTAGAAATTGTTGATAATTGACGAAAATAGAGAATTGATGAAATTAAAATAAGAGCATGCGTATGAATATGTTATTTATATTGATATTTATAGAATATTTTGTATATGATTATATAGGACGATAGGCTGGGGCGAGCAGGGAGGATCGAAGCTCATATCACTCCAAGTATTTTAGCTAGCAGGTGAGTAATCTAACTCACTTTTAAATGTAGTTAATTATTAGTTATGAATTGAGAATAAATGGTAAAATACGAAAGTAGATATGTGTGTGTGAATATGTTAAAATGGAAATGTGGAAATGTATATGTATACGTTATTGAATTGCGAATAGGTACACGAAATACGAAACAAATTGAGAACAGGTACGTGAACGATTGTTTATACGTGTGTATATGTATATGTATATTATTGGTGGAGATAGATTTATGGTGATTGATATGGTGATGTTTATTCTGACGGTGATTATATGTATATAATATGATCGTTAATACAGAGACAGGAAATATTATTGGAGAAAGGAGATTATTACTGGAGACGGGGTATATACAGTTTCTTGATATGTGTTTATATGCTTTTAGGAATGATTTTGAAGTACGATCACGTTTACGATCACAATTCATATGCTATGAATACAAGAAAATGATCTAGTTTGAAATTATAGTAAACGAACAAGAATTAATTATGTTATCATGATTATGAAATAATTGATTACTCACTGAGCTCGCATCTCATAAAATATGCTTTTGTATATTTTGCTTTTAAGATTATGTAGATAGCCAGAGTTGATTACGTAGATATCCACAGGTAGGTCAACTTCTGCTATACAACATCTCTCTCTCTTCCCAGACAGTACTACTAGACTTTTTCATATTGTATGACTGCATGTTATATGGATATGTTGGATGATCTTGTATATGATGACTGTTACAATTATGACTGAGAGGATATATTTTTGGATGATAGTATAGGTTGAGGTGTATGTTGATATAGATATGACGATATATATGTGTGAGAGTTTATGTTGTTGATTGTGATTGATTTACAGGATTGAATATAGGTTGATACTGAGTGTATTTCAGGTTACAGTAGATTCATACAAACTATGCTTAGTTGTCACAGGGACTGTATTGAACAAAATAGATGGTGTATTATATCAACACAAGATCGAGCTCATGGTTGTGTTGACTAACACGATCTATGTTTTGATCGTATATTAGATCATGATGTAAACTGTTTACATAGAAGATGATACATGTTTGATAAGTTAATTCAGAATGACACGTATAGTTATCGAGATTAACAAATAGAAGGAAAAGTTTTAAATTATACGTTAATCAATGAACATATGAACATCAATTGCATGATTAATATGATGATAAGATTAGGATGTTTTAAAAAAAATGAAAGTTCTAAATATAAAATAAGAATTTGAAGTTTTGAGGATGATAGATAATGAGTCCATTAAAGAATATGTTGATAGACTTATAGAAGTTATAAACAAAATCCTACTTCTTGGTGAGGATTTTATAGATCAAAGAGTTATGGAGAAAGTTCTTGTTAGCTTGCCAGAGATTTGAGTCTAAGATTTCCTCTTTGGAAGACTCAAAAGATCTAACAAAAATTTCTTTGGTTGGACTTGTTCATACTTTTCAAGCACAAGAACAAAGAAGATTGATCAGACAAGAACAAAACAATGAAGGAAATTTTTTTGCAAAACAAAAATAACTTCATTCAAGGTGGAGAAAAAATTTATTTTAGTGAAAGCAGAGATAAGGACAAGAATGATAATCAAGTAACGAAAATTTGTGGAAGAAAAATATACCCTTCATGTTCTTATTGCAACAAGAAGCATTCCAAAAAATTTTATTGTTTTAGACCAAAAGCACATTGCAATCATGCAACCAATATGGTCATGTAGAAAAGGTGTGTAAAAACAAAAGAGATCATCAAAGACAATCAACATAACAAGTACACATGGCTGAAGACCAGAATCAGCAAGAACAAATGTTTGTTGTCATAAGTCATGTAGAAAGAAGTTATACTTCTACTTAACTTATTGATAGTGGTTGTACAAGCCACATGACTCTTAGATTGAGTAATTTCAAAGAGTTAGGTCTGCCAATGAGAACAACTACATGGTTTGAGCTCATAAGAAATTCTCATGTGCAAGTCTTACATTAGTGTTCTTAGACCAAAATCTCTGTGAAACTCCAGATAGATTTTTGTATACTTTAACATACACCTAATGTGCTCATAAAAGGGTGACAAGTATGGGTATTATGATTGGGTAAGCATTGGTTTGTGTTAAAAAGCATGAGAGAAGTAAAAGGATTATCCACTCTCGAGGAGAGAGAAAATGCCTTGGCTATTTAATCAGTGAACTGAAAAGAGTCTGACCACACCCAGATGAAATAATGAGTTTTATTATTTATCTAAAAGAATTCAGTGTCATTGGAATATAAGAAAATGATTAGGATTAGAAGTTGAATTTAAGTTTGAAATTCAAACTAGAATTCTAATATAATCCAAATGCTAAAACAAAGATAAAGATAGGATAAAGATAAAGATAAGGATTTTATCTTTCCTCCTTTTTCTTCGCTTTTTTTCATGAACTTGCTCTATATAAAGATTCACATTTTTTTAGGCTACTTGGACAAAATTAAGGTTGTCCAAGGTGAGAAAAATCTCAATTTATTTTTCTTACTAACTGTGTCATCATGCATACCATTAGAGGGAGGTGCGTTCCTATACAGTAGTTGTGTAACATCCTCGTCCCGAAAGCATGTACTTAATTTTATGACTAAATGATTAATAAAAATAAGAATTTATTCAATAAAATGAAAAAAATAAATGATTAGAAACAAAGGTAGGAACGGTTGATATAAGGGTGACAAAAGGGTGATATTAAGTAACCAAAGAAAAGGAGAAACCAACAAAACAACCAAAAACATGTGGTGGGGAGTCCAATATCACTTATATCGTAAGTGTACGAAACCACTTACCTTGAAACACGTGCAAGTCGCACCGCTTCCTGATGCGCGCATAATATGAGCATAATTCTCATATTTTATTTATGTATTATGCCCGCATATATTTGAAATTCTCCTTAAAAATCACATTTTTAAACTTCTTTTATTGAAAAATTATTTAAAATTAAAAATGTGATTTGCACGCAAAATAAATCATATCTGTATTGATTATCGATCGTTTTTACTTAGTTTATAATTTTTATACGATAATCAATATTGCTTTCATTGAAGATGAATTCGTAGACAGGTTAAAATAAATAAATAAATAAATAAATAAAAATAATTAAAAAAATAAATAATTAAAAAAATATATATATAAAGTGGCACGAGCTCATGCCAAGGCATGGCTCGTGCCAAAAGCATGAGCCATGCCAATTTGGCACGAGCTCGTGCCAAATTGAAAAGCACAAGTCGTGTTCTTAGCACGACCTCGTGTGGACAAAGTTAATTGTAGCCGAAAGTAGATTCTTTTTGCTTTTTCGTTTATTCCTTTTGTCCCAACTTTTTTCTCTTTGTCCCAACTTTTGTGGCTTATATATTGAGCACGGTGGAGAGTATTGAGTTAGCCAGAGTAGAGAATTTTTTAGTTAGTAGTTTCCAACAAATTTAGTCAGTAGTATAGGTTTTCAAGCAGATTTGTTTTTCTTGTTCTTGCTTCCATCTTCAGTCCTAATTTCAAATTTTCGTCTTCAATTCCTGCTGCAACTTTTCTAATTCCATCTTTTCCATTTTCTTTACATTTATGTCTTTTATTTTGATTTGTTCTTATTTTTATTGTCCCATTTTTTGAATTTATTTATATTTTCTGCAGGTTATTATGTTACCGGATCTTAGCAGTCGGCGTATTTAATTTCTCATTTTTAAATTCTGCAATTGTCATTTTAATTTCTGTACTTTGTTATTTTTACACTTTATTGTCATTTTAATTTTATTTTTACACTTTATTGTTATTTTAGTTCTGTCATTTAAATTCAACACTTAAGATTTATTTCCATTTTCTGTATTGAAGAATTTATTTTAATTTTGAAGTTATTTTCATTAAATTTATTTTATTCACACATTTATTTTTCTGCACTTTATTTTTATGCACTAATTTATTTTCTACAATTTATTTTACGCATAATTTATTATTCTGTATTTTAATTACGCACTCAATTTATTTTCTTGCTTTCTTATTTATTATTCTGTATTTTAATTATGCATTTAATTTATTTTCTTGCATATTTATTTTTCTGCACTCTACTTTTAAGCATTTATTTAATATTCTGCAATTCATTTATACGCTCTAATTCATTTTTGACGCAATTTAAGATTCAAAGTCAATTTAAGATTCATTTTTGAGTGTTATTAATTTTATTAATTTTCGTTTTTTATTTTTGTTTGTTTTTTTCATTATTTTTTCTATTATTTGCTTTCTTATTGATTTTGTATATTTATTTCTATTTTTAATATATGTTTATTTTGCACACTTGCTTTTATTTACAATTTTTATCTTAGATTTTAAGATCTTGCCTTATTTAGTTATCGCTAGTCGGTTAGGGACAGCTTCGTCTTAATTTTCTCGTCGCAGTGTATGCACACTCGTACTTGGAGTAAAATGAAACAGTCACAAAAAGCCTCTACCAGTAACGAACTGGAGCAAATCTCGCTAGACTCTTCTAGCAGTTCGAACTTAGGAGCACGTACACAAGCGAGTGATTGAGGTATAAATATGACAGATAATTCAGCAAATCCAGGAATACATGTTCCTCAACCACGTACCATCATGAATTATGCTAGACCACCCATTTATGGGATGGGTCAGGCCATCACTAGACCTAGGATCTCTGTCAATAATTTCGAAATCAAACCACAGATCATCCAAATGGTCCAGAGTCAAGTGCAGTTCGGGGATAAGCCGCACGAGGATGCAAATTCTCACATGGCTAGTTTCTTGGAAATTTTGGATACTTTCAAAATTAATGGTGTTTCTGAGGATGCCAAACAATTACTTCTCTTTCCTTTTTCACTTCGGGACGATGCACGTTCATGGTTTCGTAGTCTTCCTTCTGGTTTGATCGAGACGTAGGACCAGCTTTCTCACCGCTTTTACGAAAAATATTTCCCACCAGCTAGATCAGCACGCCTTCGTGCTGAAATTATGAAATTCATGCAATTTTCCCAAGAGAGTTTAGGTGAGACTTGGGAGCATTTTAAAGAACTCCTTCGTAAATGCCCACATCACGGATTGGAGCCTTGGTTTCAAGTTGAAACTTTTTATAATGGGCTTACACCAGAAGCTAAGTAAGCTCTGGATTCAGCTTCTGGTGGATCCAGATTGCATAGAGCCCGGAGGAGTATATGACACTTATTGAAGAAATGACATTAAATAGCTATGCTTGGAGCGATAGAATCGAAAGACCTGTGAGACTTCAACAAACTCAACCTTTTACTACTTTACAAGTGGACCACATTACATCTCTTGAGGCGTAAATGATGGTCTAAGGAAAGCAAATTGAGGAACTCATAAGGTTATTAAAGGAGCAAGTTGTTGGTGGACGTTCTGCACTTAAACAGTTCATTGTATCACGTGTGGTGGTGATCATTCTACGGAAACTTGTTACCATAAGTCCTACTCTAATGACGATCCACATTACACTTATTTTTCAAGTCCACCTATGGAAAAAGTTGATTTTGTTGATCCAAGACCACCATTTCAACCACAATTACCTAGACACCCACCATATACTCATCCACAGCAACCATCATATCATCATCAACATCACCAACCTACATTTTCACATTCCTCTTCATCTCATCAGTCTTCTTCTCATCCTTCCTATTCTTTTTATCAGCCGCCTCTGTATTCATCTTCTTCTTCTTTTCACCATACTCCACCTGGAATTCCACCCCCTCCTCCTCAGAGATATCAACCACCATGTACGAAATCAGCCTATTTCTAACAGTTTTACTCCTGCCCGTGCTAGCAGCAGTAACTCAAACACTTAGCAGAGGGAGGATAAAGGGTTAATTAGCCACGAGGAGGGTGAGGACTTAAAACGATAGAATTGAGATTTGCAGATGACTCTTAAAAATCTCGAGTACCAGATGAGTCAGATGGCAAAACAGCTTGGTGCTAGGCCACAGGGTTTGCTACCTAGTAACACTGAACCAAATCCTAAAGAATTGGTTAACGCTGTTTTTCTACCACACAAAGAGTGTTCTACCTCAAACCAGTTTGCAGTTGAGATAGAAGAGGAGATGAAACACGAGGATTTATGTCTTGCTAAAGGGAATGTTGTAGTTGACGTATCCCCGCAGGTAAAGGAAGATGAAAGATCAATCATCCAAGTTGCTAGAAATTTTGTTGGTACTCCCACTATTCCAGAAAAATTGTCTGACCCCAGAAGTTTTTCCACTCCCAACTACTACAACAAGATGTTCGTTGGAAAGTCGCTAGTTGATAGCGGGTCAAGTGTCAACATCATGCCGTATACAATTTTTAGTCAGCTTAAAGGGTTTGAGATGGATGCATTTACGACTCCCCTTCAGTTGGCTGATGAGTCTGCTATTTCAACTAAAGGGATAGTGTGAGATATCCTTATAAGGGTTAATAATCTTGTATTTCGGGTTGATTATGTTGTTGTGGATGCCCAAAGTTCAGAGCATTCGCTGATATTGGGACAACCTTTCTTGGTCATAGCTCAGGCTTTGCTTGATGCCAAACACGGTCAGCTCACTCTGGGAGTGGATGATAAGGTACTAACTTACACTTTCCCACAGTCTAGATCATTAGTTGGAGCCTCTGAGTGTAGTAGTCCTGCTTACTATATGTCACAGATATTACAAGATAGATCGCAGCAGGACACGCGCTACAATGAGTTCTTTTCTGATGTATGTCCATTACAGATAGTGGGCGAGGCAGATGCTGATGACCACTCTCGCCATATGGCTTTTCTAGCTAATGTTTCTGTCCTTGATCGTGGAGCAAGAGCGGATGGTGTTATGTTATAGTTTGAATCTGACAAACATGAGGACTTTACAATTTTCTTTTTGGAGTCATCTATTTCCTTGCCTCATAATTTACATGGTGAGTTTCAGTTGTTGGGCGAGGACAGAGACAGTCTTTTTCAGATTTTGCGCAAGTACCTCGACAAAATAGGAGGACGACAACCCTCCTACCAACTCTCTTAATTGTGTTATTTCTGATCCTTGTAAATAAGTGAGTGTTTGTTTTGTTGCTGTCTGTGTTTGATGCTTTTCATTTCATTTATGCCTTTTCAAGTTTTAGAATTAAATTGTTTTAGTGAATATGACCTGCATGAAGTTGGATTTTTGGAGTTTTTAGTGTTGTAGGTTATTATTTTGTGTTTGTTTAAACTTTTTAAACATGTATGATGACATTATGCAGTGCTATTGTATTTGATCTTTCAATTTTTCATTAACTATATGATGTCTGATTTGATGTGAGTTGCATTATTGTGTGTTATTTGAATTATTTTTCTTGCAGGTTTTTGCTCTGAGAATGCACTTAATAGTTTAATTTGAGTGTTTGCAGGTTTTAAGTAGCGAATGGGCCTTTGTCAAACTCGGTCTAATTTTGCTTTCAACACACATTGAGCTTCATTTGTGAATGCAAACTCTTTTCTCGCATATTTATTCTTCTATTATGCAATTCATTTTCATATTCACATTTTATTTTAATTATTTATTTTCTCTTTGTTCTTTAATTTTCTTATTTTTTTATCCATGCTAATACTCAATTTTGTTTATATTTTTCTGTCTTACTTTATTCTATTTTGCGTGCATTTGTTTCTTTTTTATAGTGTCCCATCTTATATCAAACATTGGGGACAATGTTTGAAATAAGTGTGGGGGAGAGATTGTGTTTTCATCCAATAAATAAACTCTACTTGATTAAGCATGATAGGAAAATTATAAATATAATCATATTAACTTATTTGTTTAAATGAATTTCTTTGTACCAATTGTCGTTTTACATTGAATGAATGAGAATTGAGCAAGGTTGATAGATTTTTCTAGTTGGGTGGCATAACATATTCAGGTTTCAGGCAAATTTTTGAGTTTATAAATGCCACTAGAATAATCTTATATATCTACTCTTCTCTACATTTTTATGTGATTCATAATTGGTATTTAGATTATTTATTTTTTGCAAATTGGTTATTTTGATTATTTTATAATTTGATTTGATTGTGATAGATATTACTTTTGTTTATTGGTTGATAGTTCATCTTTATTATGCTTTCCTTGGGACGAGCAAAGATTCAAGTGTGGGGGAATTTGATGTACGCATAATATGAGCATAGTTCTCATATTTTATTTACGTATTATGTGCGCAATATTTGAAATTCTCCTTAAAAGTCACATTTTTAAACTGCTTTTATTGAAAAATTCATTTAAAATTAAAAATGTGATTTGCACGCAAAATAAATCATATCTGTATTGATTATCGATCGTTTTTACTTAGTTTATAATTTTTATAAGATAATCAATATTGTTTTGATTGCAGACGAATCGTAGACAGGTTAAAATAAAATAAATAACTAAATAAAAAAATAATAACAATTAAAAAATAAATAATTAAAAAAAAATATATATATATATATATATAAAGTGGCACGAGCTCATGCCAAGGCATGGCTCGTGCCAAAAGCAGGAGCCATGCCAATTTGGCACGAGCTCGTGCCAAACTGAAAAGCACAAGTCGTGTTCTTGGCACGACCTCGTGTGGACAAAGTTAATTGGAGCGGAAAGCAGATTCTTTTTGTTTTTTCCTTTATTCCTTTTGTCCCAACTTTTTTCTCTTTGTCCCAACTTTTGTGGCTTATATATTGAGCACAGTGGAGAGTATTGACTTAGCCAGAGTAGAGAATTTCTTAGTTAGTAGTTTCCATCAAATTTAGTCAGTAGTATAGGTTTTCAAGCAGATTTGTTTTTCTTGTTCTTGCTTCCATCTTCAGTCCTAATTTCAGATTTTCATCTTCAATTCCTGCTGCAATTTTTCTAATTCCGTCTTTTCTATTTTCTTTACATTTATGTCTTTTATTTTGATTTGTTCTTATTTTTACTGTCTCATTTTCTATATTTATTTATATTTTCTGCAGTTTATTATGTTACCGGATCTTAACAATCGGCCTATTTAATTTCTCATTTTTAAATTCTGCTATAGTCATTTTAATTTCTGTACTTTGTTAATTTTATTTTTACACTTTATTATTATTATAATTTTGTCATTTAAATTCAGCACTTAAGATTTATTTCCATTTTCTGTACTGAAGAATTTATTTTAATTTTGAAGTTATTTTCATTAAATTTATTTATTCATACATTTATTTTTCTGCACTTTATTTTTATGCACTAATTTATTTTCTGCAATTTACTTTTACGCATAATTTATTATTCTGTATTTTAATTACACGCTCAATTTATTTTCTTACTTTCTTATTTATTATTTTGTATTTTAATTACGCACTAAATTTATTTTCTTGCATATTTATTTTTCTGCACTCTACTTTTAAGCATTTATTTAATATTCTGCAATTCATTTATACGCTTTAATTCATTTTTCAAGCAATTTAAGATTCAAAGTCAATTAGATTTAATTATTTTCATTGAAATCATCTTCAAAATTCAATTGATTGAACATTCCGAAAAATAACAACGACACGCATGATTTGGCTTATTTATTTCCCTTGGGTTCGATAAATTGGGTTGTAATTTACTTCCCTTTTTACTTGACAGCGTACACTTGCGCATATTAAGACGTCACTCACAACCAGGACGCATCACTTCCACCGACTAAACACTCGACTCACAATCGTCTAGATCCTCCTAGACAATCAAATATTCCATAATCAATCATTCAATCCATTCTCAATAGTTCTTTCAATCCTAAACCATTTTCCAGCAACATTCATTGTAGCTAAACTTCCATTCAACCTTAATTTAGCAAGTTTCATCATCAACCAAGCAAATACAAGTATCATTCTTACCTTAGTTGACTTGGGTGATGAATTCTTGCAATAATTTACTGTTTCTTGCCTCTCACACGTTTCTGAAGTTAGGTTTAGAGTTTTCCTCTTTCAGCTGCTTGCTTTCTTCACTCTCTTTTCGAATGAGATAAGTCAGAAGAAAATACTCGGTATTTATCCAGACAACACGACCTAGAGCACGGGTCGTGCAATTTGGTCGTGCTGTAATTTATTAGCACGAGTTTTAAATTAGTCGTGCATGATCTCGTTCTGCAATTATTTCGACACGAGGGCGTGCCAATTTTCCAAGTTGAGCACGAGGTCGTGCTCATCTGCACCCATGAGCACGTGGTGTGCTGCACGAGCATGCTAACTGCTTTTTTTCACAATTCTTACCTAAATCGATCCGATTCAATCTCGTTTTGGTGTATTTCTGAAATATTTAAATTCTAATAATTTCCAGGACGTTACAAATCTCCCCCACTTAGGAAATTTCGTCCTCGAAATTAAAAAATAGATTAAATCGCAAAGGATTTCCGATATGGTACATTTTTAAACTTAACATACCATACCTAACAACTCAATTAGTAGCAAAACAACAACATATATATATCCACAGAACAAACCCGTAATCAGAAATGTACCCTTAACATCATCGTCGAACCTCAAACACTTCACATCATCGATCCAAGCCATCCCTTTCAACGTCAAACATCAATTCATGTTAAGTTTTCTTTCTTAACTTGAAATCAGATCTTAAAATAACATCACAACACTGGATTGCAAACATAAAGTCAGATCAAATCATACCTCAGATCCCAAAGTCGAGTCCAAAAACAAATAAGGATATTGTCATCATGCAATCGAGATAACTCAGCTGGTAAGCTCAATCAGTACGCAAGTGGTCCAACTCTCTCGTAATGTCATACAGTCTGATATACCTAGGACTCAACTTGCCACGTCTCCCAAATCGAATCACGCCTCTCCAGGGTGAAACCAGTAAGAAAACCCTGTCACCGAAAGCATACTCTATCTCTCAGTGATGTCGGTCATAATAACTTTTCTGACAATCCTGGGCTGCTTGCATACATCTTTTCACAATGTTCACTTTATCTAAGGTCTGTTGAACCAACTCTGGTCCTTCTATCTGTCGTAAACCCTCCACATCCCAGTAAGCAGGACTCCGACATTGTCTGCCATATAAAGTCTCGTAAGGTGTCATCCCGATACTAGAATGGTAACTATTATTGTATCCAAATTCAACCAATGGCAAATGATCATCCCAATTTCCTCCAAACTCTAACACACAAGCTCAAAGCATATTCTTAATCATCTGAATCGTCCTCTCTGACTGACCATTAGTCTGCGGATAGAAAGTCATACTGAATCTAAATCTTGTACCCATCGCATCCTACAAACTCTACCAGAATTGCGATGTAAATCGAGGATCCCGATTAGACACTATCGATGTAGGAACACCATGTAATCTGACAATCTCTGCAACATATAACCTAGCTAGCCTATCCAACGTATAATCTTGTCGAATAGCTAAAAAGTGAACTGATTTTGTCAAACGATCCACAATCACCCAGATAGCATCATAACGTTGTAACGTCCCTGGCAAACCAATCACAAAATCCATAGTGATTTTCTCCCACTTCCACTCAGGAATGTCAAGTGGTCTCAACTTTCCCGCTGGCACCTCAGGTTCTGCCTTGATTTGCTGACAAGGAAGACATCTAGCAATAAACTCGGCTATATCCTTCTTCATATGTACCCACCAGTACAAATCTCTTGTATCTCGGTATATCTTCGTACTATTAAGATGAACTGATAACGCAGAAGAATGAGTTTCTGTCATCAACTCATTCTTCAGCTCTACAATATCAGGAACACATAGCCGATCTCGATAATATAACACTCCAGCATCGTCAAGTCGATGTACTGTAACCACTTTTCCTTACTCAATCTTTTTTTTGATTTGCACCAAATGATCATCCTCAATCTATCTCGATGCAATCAACTCTCTCATCTGTGGCCGAATAGTAATATTAGCCAACATCTGATCCTCAATCAGATCCAACTGTATCCAAAGCTCTCGTAACGCAATAGAGATTGTTCTCTATAAGTCACTGAATCATCATCTCCTTTCTCTTTTCTGCTCAAAGCATCGACAACTACATTTGCCTTCCCAGGATGATATTCAATCGTACAGTCATAATCTTTCAGAAGTTCTATCCATCTCCTTTGTCAAAGATTTAGCTCTCGTTGTGTCGTAATGTACTTAAAACTTTTCTGATCAGTGAAAATCTATCATAATATACTGATGCAAGTATACGTAATCACTCTATCGTGCTGCATCAAAACACCACCCAAACCAGCTCCAGACGCATCAGTATAAACAACAAATTCACCTTCCTGTGAAGGTAACATCAACACTGGTGCTTCAACCAACCTCTTCTTTAACTCGCGAAAACTTTCTTCGCATTTGTCATTCCACTCAAATGGAACATTTTCCTCAACAAAGATGTCATCGGTCTGGCTATCTTAAAAAAATCCTCGATAAAACGACGATAATAACCAGCTAAACCCAGAAAAATTCGAACCTCAATAACTACTCTCAGAGGCTCCCACTCCTGAACTCCTTTTATTTTACTAGGATCAGGTTTCACCCCCTCAACAGAGATCAGGTGTCCTAGAAAACAACCTCTGACATCTAGAAATCACACTTGCTGAATTTAGCATAAACCTCTTTTTCTTTCAGCAACTCGAGAACAATTCTCAACTATCTACTGTGTTCCTCACTATCTCTCGAATACACCAAAATATCATCAACAAAGACAACAACAAACTGATCCAAATAAGGCTAAAACACCTTATTCATCAATGCTATAAAAACTGCTGGGGAATTCGTCAACCCGAATGGCATAACAATAAACTTGAAATGCCCATATTGAGTCCTAAAAGCTATCTTCTCAAATGAACTATCCTCAACCCTCAACTGCCAATATCCCGATCTAAGATCAATCTTAGAAAATACAGTAGCTTCCCGTAGCTGATCTATCAAGTCATCTATCCGTGGCAACAGATACTTGTTCTTCACACTCACCTTGTTCAACTAACGATAGTCTATACACAACCACATACTACAGTCTTTCTTTTGCACGAATAACACAGGTGCTCCCCAAGGTGAAACACTCGGGCGTATAAACCCCTTATCCAACAGCTCCTTTAGTTGTTTCTTCAATTCCCACAAATCAACTGTTGTCATTCTATAAGGTGCAATAGATATCAGTGTTGTGCCCGGTATCGTCTCTATCTTGAAATCAGCCTCTCGCTATGGTGGTAATCCAGGTAACTAGTCTAAAAACATCTTAGGATAGTCACGTACAACCTGTACATCTCGTACCTGTAATTTCGACTGATTCACGTCAATCACTGACGCTAAATAGGCATCACAGCCCTCTCGAATCAACCTCACAACTGCCACTGCTAAAATCAAACAAGTTGGCACAACTTTTCTCTCTCTTACTAATAACACATGTCTCCCGCCGTTAACTTCAATAACGACTTCTTTCAAATAGAAATCTACCATTTCTCGATTCTTAGATAGCCAATCCATTCCCAGAATGATACCAAAATCAGCCATCCTCAATACAATTAAATCGGCTAAGTAAGTTGACTCACCTATCCTCAGCTCACAGTGTCGTAAAATATGTCGTACTATCACAGTACTACCCGCAAGCATAGATACAACAACAGTGTACCCCAACTGGTCAATACTACTACCTATCTGCTCTATGACACTCTCACTAATAAATGAACAAGTAGAACCCGGGTCAATCAGTACTAAAGTAGGATACTTAAAAATAAAAATAGTACCAGTGATAATGTCTGGATCCTCTATTGCCTCATCACGGGTCATAGCATATACTCTATGCTGTGGTCTGACCCCGCTGGTTCCGCTGATCCACCAGCTCTACTCGCTGTACCGGAGCCACTAGCTTCACCCCTAAAAACTGATCCACCTATATAAGTAGACCATGGACCACATCCACCTCTACCTCGACTACTACCACTAACTGTTGTAGTACGAACCTCACCCGCACTACTCTGTCTAGACTCACTACCACCCTAAGGCCCTCGTCACTGTGGATAGTCCCTAACAAAATGTCCTAACTACTGGCTCTGAAACACAACTGTCTCGTGTCCCCACCGGATGTATCTCTCAAATAAATAGGAGGTCTGGTACCCCACCTCCAGTCCCTCTCTCAGACTGTCTACTAGCACTGCCACCTGTGTCCCGAGGCATTTTCAAATGTGATTTCCTTTTTTCTACGACTGTTGAGAAATAGAGCCTGACGTCCTCTGTCGCTTCTTATCTTTCTGATTTTCCTTTTTCTCACCCTCAGTTTCCAACTCTTCTGCCCTGAGAGCTGCCTCAATCAATATCTCATAAGTCAAAGGTTTCAAGGCAATTCTACGAATAGCATATCACAACCCTCTCTCAAATATGTCCCGCTTCTTTCTATCAGTATCAACATCCTCCGGAGCGTATCAAGATAATCTATTGAGCTCTGCCTCATAGTCCACCACTAAAATCTCCTTCTGTTTCAGCTCCAAGAACTCAACTTTATTTTTTGTCTGATAATGCGAAGTATATTTCTCAGCAAATCTCCTCAGAAAATCATCCCAAGTCAGCACGGGAGGATCTTTTTGACTATCAGACACTACTTTCCACAAGTTCCAGGATAATTTCTCTAAAGGAGAAGTAGTATATCGCAATTTTTGCTTAGGATTACAACGTATACGAGTCAATATCCTCTCAGTATGCCTCAGCCAATCATTAGCCTCAGCTGGATCTGTAGTGCCCTCGAATACCCTAGCCCTTTGATTTTGAACTTCTGCAAAGTTCTTATCGATATTCAAATTAGATTTGCTTCCTGACCCTTTTTCTTTTTTAGAGTCTTTCACAGTCTGACCATGTCCCTGATTCTGCACCATCTTTTGCATCATCTCCCAGAATGGTGCGTATATAGGGTCATACGGGGAAATAGGTATCATAGGTTGTGCAGGCTGCTCTAGAGGTATAGAGGATTTAGATGTTGAACCTTGCCCTCCTACAGAATCTCTGGAATCAACTGTGTGATCAGGTGATATATCATCTTCAGGCTCCATAATACTGTAATCAAAAATAGTTTCAAACATTTCAATTTTTCAAATCCACACATAAGCAAGTGTCCCATTTATTGGCACAGTCCATAAAAGAATTTAATCCCTGCTCTGTTACCACTAAATGTGGAGCTCAAATTTTTAAAACAAATTTCCTAATTTGAACTCAAATTGTTATAAAAATAGAATCAAACATAAACTTTTCTTTATAAAACATAATTCTGCCCAAAACATATTTATAAACACACGCAGAAAATAAGCTCGTTCGAAAATTTAACTCAAACTACATATACATTAAGGAAACCAAAAATTGAAACAAACATCTCCGATCACAGCTAATCTGATCCACTCGCAGCTACCTATGATCTGCACTTCATTTAAATGATGAAAGTGGTAAGTATAAAGATATACTCAGTAAGTGAATCACAATTCATTAAGAATAAATGAAATGCAGGGGAACGACACGGGTCGTCCCATATGAACACGAGGGCATGCTCATATCAATCTCCCAAACAACATGTCGTGCCAAATCAACACGAGTCACGCTCAAGTGTTATTTTCTAGGCAACACCATAGTGCCAACTATGAACACGATACCATGCTCAACATCTTTCCCAGATTACTCAGCAACACAAGAGCGTGCTGGACAGCACGAGAACATGCCAAGATTTTGTTTTAGCATTTAAATTTATGATTTCATGTATATGAAGTTTTAATTATGTGCTTTCAACCATATACAATGCTAGTATATTGTACATGTCACATGTACATTCAAAACATGGTTTTAAACTCAATTAAGAGTAAAATCAATCAAGAAGCACAATATACTCATATATACCATTTCAAGCATACAAGCTCATATTCATTAACTCAATCATAACAGCTCATCAATATAAATATGTCCAGCATGCCACAACACATGTATGCATCTCACACACACATTATTCTGAAGATGAATACCCGGGGCTTACATATCTCCAATAATCGACCTCGAAGGCCACGACCAAATAGGCCAAATATCGATCATAAAGACCACGACCATAAAGGCCAAATAACATCATCGACCACAAGAGCCACAACCTCAAAGTATCAAATATGCTCATTCACATGCTCACAAAGTAAATCACATGCTTCCATAATCATCGTAAATAACATATGAATAACAACCACGACATAAAGCCAATCGAGCATGCAAATATCATCATTTTAAACATGAGCATATTCACACAATTCATAATTACATATGAATCAATCACATAATTTCAATTCTTCCTTAATATCATCTTAAGCTATTTAAAGCTTTTAATGAATTATGGTTAATGAAAATCCCTAAGTGTTCTAACACTTATGAATTCAATATCACTTATATCATAAGTATACGAAACCACTTACCTCGAAACATGTGTAAGTTGCACTGCTTCCACCGACTGCTCACAATCGTCTAGATCCTCCTAGACAATCAAATATTCCATAATCAATCATTCAATCCATTCTCAATAGTTCTTTCAATCTTAAACCATTTTCCAGCAACATTCACTGTAGCTAAACTTCCATTCAACCTTAATTTAGCAAGTGTCATCATAAACTAAGCAAATACAAGTATCATTCTTACCTTAGTTAACTTGGGTGATGAATTCTTGAAAGAATTTGTTGTTTCTTTCCTCTCAACTTTTTTGAAGTTAGGTTTAGGGTTTTCCTCTTTTAGTTGCTTGCTTTCTTCACTTTGTTTTCGAATGAGATAAGTCAGAATAGAATACTCGATATCTTTACAAACAACACGACCTAGAGCATTGGGTCGTGCCATTTGGTTGTGTCGTAATTTCTCAACACCAGTTTTAAATCAGTCGTGCATGATCTCGTTCTGCAATTATTTCGACACAAGGGCGTGCCAATTTTCCAGGTTAAGCACGAGGTCGTGCTCATCTACACCCATAGGCACGGGGTGTGCTGCACGAGCGTGTTGACTGCTATTTTTCACAATTCTTACCTATATCAATCCGATTCGATCCCGTTTTAGTGTATTTTCAAAATATTTAAATTCCAATAATTTTCAGGACGTTACATGATTTATATAGGACGACAGACCAGACGGTCAGGGCAGGACCAGAGCACTCAGAGGTCTGAGTATTTTTGTTGACAGGTGAGTAGTCTAACTCGCTTAAATATAATGAATATGAAAATTTATATATGATATTAATTAAGTGCTCGAATTTATATATGAATTGCGATGAAATGCGATAAAATGGTAAAATGTGGAATTTGTATAAAATTGGAAACAAATACATTTACACTATAGAATTGCAAATAGGTACAAGTGAAATGAGAATGCAAACAGTTACGTTACAGTACAAATGATATGATTGTATGTTACGATTACGATTGGCATGATATGGTGTTGATATGATGTGGTCTGGATTGGTGATATATGTCGATCATACGTAGAGGGGTTTATACTATAGGGGGATCCTTTTTATAGGATCATATCTGTAGAGGGGTTTATACAGCACATTATTATGATACTGTACAGATAATCGATTACGTTGCTTGATAAATAAACAAATTTACAGAAGTATCATTATATGAGTTACGGACTGAATACCTGTGAATGTTTACAATTTGTTATATTGTACTTAATTGTTATTATTGTTAATGGACTTATATGATTAAATGATACATTTGTTAATTTAATGACTATTCACTGAGCCCATAACTCACGCAAATGTAAATTTTGATTTTAGGATCTAGTAGAGAGCAGAGATAAAGGTTTAGACTTAACAAGTGGGTTGACTGCTACTCCCGGACTATTTTCTTTCTCCTCATCAGAACTGGGCCTAGGATATTTTGAGTGTTGTTGCATATTCTGCTTGTACATACGATGAGTTTTGTGATGGAATGATACGAATACTTGTTCGTTGAGATTGATGATATATATATATATATATATATATATATATATATATCTGAGTTTGTTGTTGTTTGAGATCTATATGATTGTTGAGTTGTGTGTTGCCAGATTAGTTGATAATTGCCTGTGAATAATTGTTGTGCTAAGAGTGTTTTTGCTAGGATTGGAACATTAAATTATATTATATCCAGGTTATAGCCGTTATATAGCAGTTCTACGTAAAGTATGAATTTGCATAATAAAGAATATAAGAGTGTATTAGTTTAACACAAAGCTTAATCCATCGATGTGTTAACTATTACGATCGATATTCTGAGTGTATAACAGAGTAAATGTAAACTGAATATACGACATACTTGTGTGTATGATGAACGATGGTTAATGATAATGAATGACGAGAGTATGATCAGAAAAGTTTTTAAAGATTACAAACTCAAATAGTAAGATGAGTTGTTAATAAATGATTAATACGATAATAAAGATAGGACGTTTTAAGTTGTGTTTAAATCAATTCCTAAATGTTCTTCTCAAGTTTTAAGGTACGGAAACCTAAACTAGTCAACTTTGGTTCTTGCATTTTGTATGGCTGTTCTTGATTGTTTTTACAAAGAAATCCATTGTGCCAATATGTGTTTAAGCCATATCACAATAAAACATAAAGGGGTTTCATGTCTACCAACTAAAAGAAAATTGCAAAACAATTATCAAATTTTAACAAACGACGGTGTAGAAACATTTACGCTATCTCTCACCTGAGTAGCAAATAAATGTAGCAGCTCCTGAATTAAGACACCATGCTCTAGGCAAAAAATTCAAGGCCTTGTGAATTTGCTAGAAGTGTTCCACACTATGGGCATACGAGAATGTTTGTTGGGAAGACAGATCATGTATGTAGTGCAGGACAAATCAACTGCAAAAGCAAAAATCAAGAATCATAGTTCACTTTCGTACAATATAAGATCAATGAAGCACTAAGAAAAGAAATACCAATTTACTGTTTAATTGTCTCCAGGTGGCGCCATTAAATTTTTTTAGGTCATTGGAAAGCAGTCTAGAAGGTAAAACTCATACAAAAGAAAGGTAAATTTTATTAACATAACTAGCTTATAAGAACTTATCATGGTGTGCCGACGAATCTATATCTATATATTAATATAAATCTATATACATTGATAATTAATGCATGATGATGTGTCATTTTGTAGTTTTTTACATTTAAAAATAAACTTTTATTTATATATTAATTCTATATTACCATGAGTAGTCTTAACTCTTATGGAAATGAATAAATAAAAATAATTTTTTAAACTAATTTATCATTATGGTAACAAATCAAATTAAATTATCAAAAAAATATGATTACTTAAAATTAATTATTTATATAAATTTTTATTATTTAATTATATTAATTTTATAAACTTTAATTACAAATAATATGTTTAATTTGATATTAAATGAAATTTTTTATTTAATTTATGATTTAATTTTATTTTTTAGTTTCAAACATTAAACGCTATAATGTCTTTTTTATTTTAATTTTTATAAATTTGTATTAAAAATAATATTGTTTAGGAAAAAAATTTTGATCCTAACTCTTATATATATACACATAATTCAAAATCATGTGTTCCTAGAATGTAAGTATCAAATTTTTGTCTTTTTTTTTTTTTGCGATAACAAGTTTTTAAAAGTTGATAAGATTGAGAGATGAAAAATTGTTACTTTCAGAATACACTTATTTAGTATGTTATATTTTTTAGGTGTTTATTTTTGACATGTTACTTGATAAATTTGATAATAAAAATACAAATTAAAATATTATATTTTTTATCTTTTGATAGATTGTTATTTTATAAGTTAAATAAAAAATATAAATTAAAATACTCTTTATGAGTTAAATGTTAGTCATGCCCGTGCATACAATATATTTAATGTAAATTGCATTTTTACTCAAAATATAAATGTAGTATAATAATTATTTAACATTAGAAGATAAACTTACCTCATAAACTGTAATATTATATCACATAATATTTAATTCATGTATCCAATAAACTTACCTCATAAACTGTAATATTTTAAGTGAATAATAATATTTGGAGTCAATTAATATGCAGGTTCAATATTTCTATTTTTTATAAAAATTATTATATATAATAAATTTTATAAATAATAACTTTATTGTAGTTGTACCATATAATATATGTCATCTTAGAATATTGCTCATGTCTAACTGTAAGAAAAATATATTTTATAAAATTTATAATATTCTCATTTCTAATATTTTAACTATATCATAATATAATTTTTTTATAATTTTATAATATATTATTGAGAGTATAACAATCACTAAATAAAAATTATAAAAAATTCTTTATATGAAAAATAAAAATTATAATAAATTAGAACTTATAATATATTTAGTTTATTTATTTTTTGTTATATTTTAAATATTCATAACAAACTTTACTTATATATCAATAAACTAGGATTTTAATTTATATATTGTTACTTTTAGAGTAAAGTTAGAATTTAAAAGATTATTTAATTTTTTTAAAATATTTTATTTATTAAAAATATTTAAATATCAAAATATAAGATTTCGCTATCTAATTAGACCAAGCATTTTATGATATCAAACAACTAAGGTCTAAAACTTATTGATAAGGGGAAGACTCCTCTACATTTTTACTCTCAAACAATCTAGGACAGCTAACAAGTTGTTTTCACTTCTAAACAATATAAGATTTCGATAGTTTTCCCAACAGATTTAATGAACGCATGGTCGAGTTTTTCGATTTAACCAGTTGAGTTGATCTAAATTTTAAAACACTATAGTGATAACAT
>CANYCX010744404.1:0-14401 GCA_948193385.1 Breynia disticha f. nivosa
TTTTAAAAGAATATTTTAAGAGGCATGCTAATGTTAAGAACATTTGAATAATAATAAAATGAAAAAATATTGAAAAAAATAGTATTTGTCAAAAAATTCTCTAATATAAAAATTGCGAGAACATGAAAATTTCCTAGATGAAACATATTCTATGAGAATAAGTGAGAACATAATAAAACAAAATTATAAATTGACTAATCAATTATTTATTTTAAAATCAATTATTTATTTTAAAATTAAACTTCATATCATGTAATTTAATTATGTTTTCAAGGTTTTTACATATTCATGTCAACAACCAAGAAATGGTGACAAACTTGAAACCTTTATACTAAAGTAAATTTATTTTTAAAAAATTGGAATTAATTTTGTCTTTTCTCATAAGTAAATTTGTTTAGCATCGCCTAGAATCTATATTACTAAAAGAGAAGGAGATTTTAAAACTGTGACATTTGAAATATTGTTTACTTAACACTTGACTTATTTGATATATAAATGTTATTTGATAATACATCGATGAATATTTAATTTTATTTTCAGATAAGAGTTATTTTTGGATAAACTATTAGAGTGATTTTCAAATAAATTTGTGATTTCAGGATAAATCATACCAATATTATACATGAATTACTCAAATTTGAAAGATAAATTATGGCAGATTTATCTACTAACATATTTTCTCTCTATATAAATTTATAGAATTTAACTCAGTTGTGTTATGTTTGTATTCTTCATATCTAGTTTCAACAATCTTTAATAAATCATATTTTGTGTATTTTGAATTAATTTTTATTCCCTTTTTGTTAAAAGTTATAATATAAAATAATATTTCTTATTATAAGTTTTAATATTAATAAAATAAAATTATTTAATTATTTTAATTAATGTATCAAATGAGTCATAAAAAATAAGAGTTGAAATCTTAAGATCATAAAAAATTTACCAATTTATAATTAGATTAATCAAGGGAAAGGAATTAGTATAATACTCATTAATATAATGTAAAATATTATTGTTATGATTAATTTAATTAAGTCATTTTGGTTATTTTTTGAATTTTTATTTATTATGTTATTATTTATAATAATCTTTTTTTTTCATAATTCTATAATTTTGATATATTTTTATTCAAAAATATGTGTCTTATATGTCCATAGTATTATGTACTATTAAAGGTTGGGACTCAATTCTCACTTGGCATAATATTTTAAATTAAGAAAGAGGTAATTTAGCTCATAATATATATTTTATTGAATTTTGAAAAATATTAATGCTCATATATTTTTTTCAAATTAATCATTCTTTACAAGCAATCTCTTTAAACTTCTTTTTTATCATATCAAATATATATTGTTATTTTAATAGTTAAAAATATATCTATTTTAAAAATATTCATTTACAATAATAAAAATAGTATATGCAATTTTATAAAAAATATAATAAATATTTTTTTTAAAATATATAATAATAATATTTTTAAGGCATAAATCTATTTTATTTAATTTATTTTTATTTTTAACGTATAAATATTTTTAATAAATTATAATTTTTAAATAAAATAATTAATATAATGTAAATTAATATTATCATAATTTAAATTATTCCGTTGCATCGTGCAAATATTATAAGTTATCATAACGAGTAATCCTTGGCTTATTTTTCTGAAGAGTTATAGAAACGCAAATTAACACCTCACCAGAAATCCTACGTGTCGCCACTCCAATGGATAATAAAAACTACCATAATGGGCCTAGCTACAGCGGATTCCACCACTCTGCATCAACACTTGCTCATTTTCATTCCTATAGAAAGTTAGAAACAGACTCAACACGCACATACAAAAACACACTCCTCTCGATTTCTCATCGTAGCGCGAAACAGAGCTTAACGGCATCGTTTCAAACATACTCCACTTCACGGATCTCCAACGAAACCTCCTCAACTAAATGGCTCAACCTCTCGTCAAAAAAGACGACGATCGTGACGACGAAGGTAATACTCTTTCAATTCCTATCTCAAACGACGTCGTTTTAATCTAAATTTTTCAATTTCTTTAATTTGATTTGTTCAGATTCCCTTTTTTAATTCTAACGGCTGTGTTATGCCAGATCAGATGCTTTAGGTTCTAGATCTGATATTTTCGTAACCGATTTGTTGTCGCTTAATACTTGTATTTGTTACTGGTTTTGATTCGGTTATTTACGTCGTTGATCTGATTTGCGATGTTATGATGTTTGTAATGTGTTTGGATTTGGGGTGCATTGTCGAGTGTTTGATTTGTGTTAATGAGGTTTGTTTAGTTCTTAATTGTGATTCGTCATGCATTTGTTGGGATTTATTTAAGTAAGCTTGATCTAGAATGTAGTTATATTGAATTTTACTTTTAGAAGATAATCATGACGGTATAAGTGTTGTTTTGTTGAATGTGATTTGAGTGATTCTCTGTACGCACTTATTGATGTGGATCTTATAGATTTATTGTTGATTTGTGTTGTGTTGAAGAGCATGATTTGAATTTTTAAGAGCTATGTTGATGTGTGTTTCTTTTTGTAATATTTGTGCAGCTGAATACTCTCCATTTCTGGGGATCGAGAAAGGTGCTGTCCTGCAGGAAGCCAGAGTGTTTAATGATCCTCAGCTTGATCCAAGAAAATGTTCTCAGGTTGGTGCCTTGGACTGTATTATATTTTGTGATTTAGTTTGAAATGTGTTTGCTAAATGCCTAAATGCATGATGGGTTTGCTTTTGGAAATTGTTATGGTGATATGACATTACATTTGCAGGTCATCACGAAGCTTCTTTATCTACTGAACCAGGGGGAGACATTCACCAAGGTCATATCTTTTTACCATGAGATAGTTTAACTGTTGTTGCTATTTTATGAACAAATTTTTCTACAATTACTATTTGATTGATCATGTTTGCATTGATGCCTTTTTGTGGTGAACGAGTTACTTGAATCAGAATATTTTAGTCTGAATAGTGTAAATGCTGTATCATATTATAGGTTGAAGCTACAGAAGTTTTCTTTGCAACAACTAAGTTGTTTCAATCAAGAGATGTAGGCTTGAGAAGAATGGTATATTTAATTATTAAGGAGTTGTCCCCTTCATCAGATGAGGTTGGTTGCTATACTTTTTAACTTATGTTTTATATTTGTTGTTTTTTTGTTTGTTTGGCTAGCTGGGATTTTCACTGGACTGAATTCATTTCCCTTTATTGCCCCCCTCAAATGAAGGTTATCATTGTTACAAGCTCCCTCATGAAGGACATGAATAGCAAAACTGATATGTACCGAGCTAATGCTATTCGTGTGCTTTGTCGGATAACTGATGGAACCCTTCTCACACAAATTGAGCGGTATTTGAAACAAGCAATTGTTGACAAAAATCCAGTGGTTGCAAGTGCAGCTTTAGTCAGCGGGATTCATTTGCTCCAGGTTAATCTGACATGTATTTGTAGCTATAATTTATAGGTTATAATTCTCTGAAATTGTTCTAAGGTTTTTTTTTTGTCACTGATTTGTAGACAAATCCTGAGATTGTGAAAAGGTGGAGCAATGAAGTCCAAGAAGCTGTCCAATCGAGATCTGCCCTTGTACAGTTTCATGCATTAGCTCTGCTGCATCAGGTTAGTTAAAAGGCAAGCTTGACAATTGTTATGGTGCACAAAAGCACATACAGAGAAAAGTGGAATTTCTGCTACGAGAGGCTGATACTCTCTTTTTTTTCCTCCATATTTTTGCTTCAAGAGGCTGATCCACTTTTTTTTATTCAAGTTCTATTGTTGAAGCTCTCTCTAATAGTTCTGCGCTTTTTTTTTCATTCTGTGGATGTTTGTTAAATCAAATAATGGGTTTTCTGAAGATCATGTTGTCTTTTCTCCTGTGCAGATACGACAGAATGATAGACTAGCTGTTAGCAAGTTGGTTACCAGTTTGACTAGGGGAACAGTTCGCTCACCATTGGCCCAATGCCTGTTGATACGTTATACCAGTCAGGTTTTTGTTGTTGGCAGTAATTGATGTGGAGTTTCATATCTTCTGCTTGAGCATTTTGAATGCACATGAATGGGGATGTGTATATTCTTGCAGGTCATTCGTGAGTCAGGTACAAACACACAAACTGGGGACCGTCCATTTTATGATTTTCTTGAGGGTTGTCTTCGACACAAGGCAGAGATGGTTATTTTTGAGGCAGCCAGAGCAATTACTGAGCTTAGTGGTGTGACAAGCCGAGAATTGACACCTGCAATTACAGTTCTCCAGCTGTTTTTAAGTTCTTCCAAGCCAGTATTAAGATTTGCAGCTGTTCGTACTTTGAACAAGGTTGGTTGAGAGCTTTTTTTTTTCCTTATTTTCCTGTGTTGAACTTAGTTTTTATTACAATGTCAATGTATAAGGGACGAAAAATCCTTCAGGACAGTATCGAGTTATATGTTAAATGATTTAAATCTTCTGCAGGTGGCTATGACCCATCCAATGGCAGTAACTAACTGCAACATTGATATGGAGAGTTTGATCTCTGACCAGAACAGAAGCATTGCTACACTTGCAATCACCACCTTGCTTAAGACTGGAAACGAATCAAGTGTTGATCGCCTCATGAAGCAGATAACAAATTTCATGTCAGATATTGCTGATGAATTCAAAATTGTTGTCGTGGAAGCCATAAGGTCTTTGTGTTTGAAGTTCCCATTGAAGTACCGAGCATTGTGAGTGATTATACCAGCTCATTCGATTCCTCAATGGTGTTCTTTATTTGAATGTGCATATATTCTATGCGGTATGGCAGTGACATAATTTCATATTTCTTCCATTTCAATTCAGGATGAATTTTTTAAGCAACATTCTCCGAGAAGAAGGTGGTTTTGAGTACAAAAAGGCAATTGTTGATTCAATTGTGATCCTCATCAGGGATATACCAGATGCTAAGGAAAGTGGATTGCTTCATTTGTGCGAGTTTATTGAAGATTGTGAATTTACGTATCTTTCCACACAGGTTATATTTCTCACCAGTGCAGATACTTTCTTCAGTGCTTTTGCCTTTTCTTTTGCTTTCTAATTCTGATACATTTAGTATCCATTACGACTTGTTTAGATACTCCATTTTCTGGGGAATGAAGGACCAAAGACCTCAGATCCAAGCAAATACATACGGTACATCTATAACAGGGTGCATCTTGAAAATGCGACTGTTAGGGCTGCTGCAGTGAGCACATTGGCAAAGTTTGGTGCTATGGTTGATGCACTGAAGGTACTATTGTATGTTTTCTAGTATTTACATTAGATTGTTCCTTTCAGTATACCGCTTTGCTATTTTAATAACCATGTTTGAGTGTAATTGCTAATTCTTTTGTGTTGCAGCCACGTATCTTTGTTCTGTTGAGGCGCTGTCTATTTGACAGTGATGATGAGGTCAGTTTCTGTTCAATGGCACTGTTCTGATGTGAATTGTATTAATTCCTCTCAATGTTTAAGTAGATGCGTTTTTCTATAAATTTTTGTATGAATACGTTGGAATGTGCTTGTTTTCTTATTTCAATATCTTTGTAATGAGTACCTTTTTTGTTTTTGCTTCTATTATTTCTATGAAAATTCTATTTTATATTGAATAACAGTAAAGAAAAATTTACAGTAAGGAAAAATTTTCTTTGTCTATCCCTTTGAAATCGTCCTAACTGTTTTCTAATATTATCAAGATTAGTATTGATGTTTTGTGTTCACTTGTTTTACAGGTTCGTGATAGGGCAACACTCTATATTAACACACTGGGCGGTGATGGCCAAGTTGTTGAAACTGATAAAGATGTGAAGGATTTCCTTTTCGGCCCATTTGATGTCCCACTTGTAAACCTGGAGGCAAGCTTGAAAAAATATGTAAGATTTCTCCTGTATACTATGCATTTGAGCTGCTGTTGCCATCTTCTCTTACATTTCTTGGTGATACAGGAGCCTTCAGAAGAGCCTTTCAATATTAATTCTGTGCCAAAGGAAGTCAAGTCTCAGCCACTTGCAGAGAAGAAAGCCCCTGGCAAGAAGCCAGCTGGTCTTGGTGCCCCAGCAACTGGTCCACCATCAACTGTTGATGCTTATGAAAGGCTTCTTTCATCCATTCCAGAGTTTTCAGATTTTGGGAAGCTTTTCAAGGTTTCCATAGCTAAACTTCTTACATCCAATTTGCTGTATTGCAGCATTAGTTCGAGAATTCTCATTGTGCTTGTCTTCTCTTTTAATTAAACCAGTCATCAGCACCTGTGGAGCTCACTGAAGCAGAAACCGAGTATGCAGTCAATGTTGTTAAGCATATTTTTGATAGGCATGTTGTCTTCCAGTACAACTGCACCAACACAATCCCTGAGCAATTACTGGAAAATGTATTCACTGATTCAGAGAGGAATTTTTTTCTTATTTTCTAAAGCCTTGATGCTTGACAGCCTTGTATTGATATCATTTCTGATTGCTTCTAGGTTATCGTGATTGTTGATACCTCTGAAGCAGAGGAGTTTGCGGAGGTAGTGTCTAAACCATTGAGATCTCTTCCTTATGACACACCTGCACAAACCTTTGTGGCATTTGAGAAGCCGGAAGGAGTTCCAGCAGTTGGCAAGTTCTCAAACATGTTAAGGTTCATTGTTAAAGAGGTATATATATTTATCATTGTCTTGCTGTCGCTATTTTTTTCCTTATTGATAATATTATTTGTCTATTTTGCTCATAGGTGATGGAAGAAATTATTTCTTATTGGATATACAGACTGTCATCACACCATTTTATATTTTCATCGGCATTGTGTTTTATCAGGTTGATCCATCCAGTGGTGAAGCTGAGGATGATGGCGTGGAAGATGAATACCAATTGGAGGATCTTGAGGTTGTTGCAGCAGATTACATGATGAAAGTTGGAGAGCCTAATTTCAGAAATGCATGGGAAAGCATTGGACCTGATTTTGAGCGTGTGGATGAATATGGCCTTGGCCCGAGGGAGAGTTTGGCTGAAGCCGTTGGTGCTGTCACAAACCTTCTTGGCATGCAGCCTTGTGAGGTCAGTTGTTAATTTTTATGTTGCCTGTGTCAAATTTAGATCCCCAAAAACACAGTAAAGTTTTCAATAACGTTGTTTTGATTATTAAAGTTTCCAACAGCTTATTCTAAGTGGTTTCAGTGATTACAATATTGTTAATTCTTCAATTCAAAATTATAGCCGACTTGATGCCAGGCGTTCTATGATTCCGTCAAAGCTTTTTTTTATCAAGATGATTGCATTGTCTGTTTTACCATCCTTGGTTGCTGATGTCCTTTTTGTTCTTTATCTTATGGTGTGGTTCAGGGCACAGAAGTTGTACCGAACAATTCGAGGTCACATACTTGTCTACTCTCAGGTATTTTCATTGGGAACGTGAAAGTCCTTGTAAGGTTGCAATTGGGAATTGATGGCGCAAAGGAGGTTGCAATGAAACTAGCGGTTCGATCAGAGGACGAATCTGTTAGTGATGCCATTCACGAGATTGTAGCTAGCGGCTAATTGATCCTATCCAAATGAAAAATTCAGCCTTTTGTTTCTGCTATACTGTTGAAATCAGAGAAGGAATGCGGCAATTGGAAATTCAGTACTGGAAGGAAGCTCAGAGAGAGAGGTATTACATAATATGCGTCTGTCTGTATTGAGCTTTTCTCTGTGTTTTGATCTGGGAATAATATTTTCTTGTATCATGCAAAATTTAGTCCGATAGGTGAGTTTTTTTTTTTTTTTAAATTTCCTTTTGCTTGTTTTTGATAAATGTGGATCAAGTATAGGAGCCATCAAATCAAGCATGCTTGATATACTTTTGGTCAGAGATATTATTGTGGAGGCATTTTCCTCGAATTCATTTTGGTGTCACATTGCACATTTATTGAATCTGCTAAATTTTAAACCTTGCTTTTATATCTGTTTTTTTGCGACATGAAATGAAAAATGCTCTTACGTTCTCGCTTTCAGTTTAAAGACTTCATGTAATCGTCGAAGTTGAACGTTCTTTCGGCAAACAGAAAGGGTAAGAATAACAAGGGAGTAGATATAAATTATACCATACTTGTATTTTCGACAAACAAATAGATTGTATTAAAAAAGACCACAGTATACAAGTAGAGGAGAAGATAACCAAACAATTTTTCCATTAAAAAAGAGGGTACAATACAATACACAGGGATGCAACAATTAGTAACTGGACAACTACATCCGACCTCGGCCAATTAACTGACACCCTCCCTTTCAAACGACATATATTTTGCTCATCTTCTTCTTTTTCACATGAAATTAAAAGCACCATTACACAACCATGGTAGGTTTTCTCAGATCACATTGACTCCCCATTGGCGCAACCAACATAATCTACACGAGAAGGTAACCGCACGTGGTTAGCTTCTGCTCCGCCACCAACTCAGATCACCCTCCGGTGTCCTCCGAATGCCCAAATCTGAAGAGAAATACCATGCTTCGTTAAGCTTCAAAAACAACGTCCAATTCATTCTCACAGAATGGTTCAAAAATATTAATGACAAATCAAGTTGAATCTTGTATTTCCGCAACTCCATATAAGAATCACTATAAACAAGATGACGATCCAAATGATTTTTCAAAAAAAAAAAGCCTCATGATGACTAAACAAATCATACGCAGGCAACCACCACTAACAATTTCAGTTCATTTTTATGGCCATCAAAGTCGTTATTAGTGCCATCAAATAATATTGCATTCCAAATAACCGTAAGCTGGGCATACCATTTCAAGAATTTTCACATAATTTTGTTTGATTACCATCTTACCTCAATGTGCAACTGTATCACATTAAACAATTGATACCCTGTGCTAAAAGTCTTTATCAGTAGATAGTGGACTGACCTTTAAGGTTGTATCCCAGCTTCCTGTACACAGTGCACTTCCATCAGCTGACAAACCTAAACAGCTCACCCTGCCCTCATGTGAGTTCTGCAGAGATCCCAAGTTCAAAACAACCTGCCAAGAAAGTAATAAGCAACTAGATTCGACGAAGCCTTACTTTGCCAACGTGTATCTTTGAGGATTACTTAACATGCATATGTAACGTGGACTGTGTATTAATACTTGTAAAATAACTAAGAAACATCTACTGCAGTGTTTGCTTCATCAACTAAAGGAACCTACTTAGCAATCTCAATGTCGAAACTTAAGTACAAAATATAGTTCTATGCAAAACTATACCTGCGACAATAAAGTGTCCCATACGTAACAATCCCCATTTGAATATCCGGCAAATAAAAGTCTTCCTGATATGGAGAATGCAATAGATATCACATGAGGAAGTTCATTATCACTATGATCTTGATCATACACCTGAAGTTGATGCCCAGTTCTAATGTCAAACAACCTACATGTTCCATCATCTGAGCCAGTTCCGAATCTATTGCCATCTGGAAAGAACTTCACAGCATTAACATCAGCCTCGTGACCATAAAATGTACGAACAGCACGACTGGCAACACGCGTGTCCCACAACCGGGCTGTAGCATCACACGAACCAGATACAAAATGCCTTGGGTTTGACCCACTAATTGAGACACTGAAAGAATGAACAAAAACCACTTGAGAAACTTAAACCTTAATTAATGCGGAGATGATGTTTATATTTCAGTAAATTAACAATTACCAAAGCAACCTCATTAAAATACAAGGATAATCACTCAATAGTGTTGTCTAAGGAGGAAAAACAGTTAAAATATCACAGGATCTTTCATATCTGTGGACATAAGAATATAATAAAAAAAATTCTCATGGAGATGATTTTGCAGATGTCAGGAACAGAACTTATCAGCTGAATTGGAAATTACATACAAAAAATTCAATATGAAATTGAAAATAAATTGCAGGGAGATGAGCAGCCATGCAAGCCACCTACTTAATGGAGTATAAATAGAATCAGTACACTCAAAAGTGGAAGTGAAAATGAAGCGAGTTTCGTATCAAATTTACCTTAGCACATCAGCTGTGTGTCCGGATTGAAATTCTCCTCCAAAAACAGAAGTTCTCAGCCCTGTTGTAATATCCCATAACACACATGTCTGGTCACCTGAACTAGTAATAAGGTGAGTGTCCTCATCCGGAACAAATTGACAGCAAGAAACATAACCCTTGTGCCCTGTAAGCATTCTTGACACTGATAAATTGGTATCCTTGTCAATGGGTGAATTCAGGTTAAAAATCGAGCAAACACTATCAAGACCACCACATGCAACAGATTGCCCCGAAGGAGAGAAAGCACAAGTCATGACCCATGCACAAGGCAGCTTTATTGCATGAATTTTCTGGCTCGTCAAGGCATTCCATACTATCAATCTCCCGTCTTGTGATGCACTGACTACCCTATTCCTTTCTTGTGTCCAATCCAAAGAATAAACCTATAAAAGCAAATTAATGAAAAAGTACTACCACATTAAAATTCCACTCGAATAGATTATCAAACAAGAGGAATCATATGCATTAGACTCCATCTTTCAATGCCATTTACACCAAAGCCTTAAAAACCACTAATACAACATTATTCAATTTTGCAATATAATTAGACTAAATTGAAATTAAACTATAGGATGAATTTAAGTAATTGAAGTGCTTAGATAAACACAACAAAATAAACATTAAGTACACACTTCAACCACACAAACACGCCTACACATAACTGAAACCCCATAGAATCCCAACTTCAATGGTAGAAAAACAAGAAAAGACAAAGAAATAACTAAAGAACTTCACTTTCATTAATCATTCACATGGAAAAAAAAACTCAACTTTTCCCACACGTTGACCTAATCTCTGAGCAAAAAAAAAGCATTAACATATTGAGAAATGATCAGTATTTACCTTGCCAGTATGGCCCTGAAGATTCCTACAACAAACCAGATCAGTTGGTCCAAACGTGATCGGAGCCTTCCCCTGAGCACGCGCGTATCCCGCAACTTCGCCACATCAAAAACAACATCATCGATCAGATTTTTTTTTTCGAAACCCTAAATAACCAAAACACAAAACCACGTCGTTTTACCATCCGTATCCAGTAACTGAAGTCGTCTCTGCTTCAATCTCTCGCGTAACGAGTTAACCGTCTCGGTTGCTGCCACGTGGCGCTCTTTCAACTCCGTAACAGACATTATTATACTTCCTTCCTCTTGCAATTTTAATCAAGAAATTTTCATTTTGAGTGTTTCTTGTACAAGTGAAATTTGTGAGGCGTTGACGGAGTAGTAGGAAGTGGTGAATCTGAGGAGGATCGGGAGAGTGTGACCTAAACACTGTCACGTCTAATCCTCTTTCACGCGCTTTGCATTACTGCAACTCCTCTTGTGGCCCCCACTCTCACTCACTCTAGTCTTTTCCTTTTATCTCTATTCACTTTTTTTTTTACTCTTTTTTAACTTAAATATTAACAAAATAATTTAATTACATTTTTATCCATATTTCTTAACACGTTTCATTATCTCTATTTTTTTAGGCAAATTATATATATATATTTACTTTAACTTTTTTTATTATATTTTTTATAAAAAATTGAAAAAAATTCCACAAACAATTTTTATTTTGCATTCTGCACTTTAATTTTACAAAACAACAAAGTAAAATTATTTTGATTGAAAGGTGAAAATATTATAAAAATATTTTAAAAGTAGGTAAATAATTTATATACAGTAAATACGTAAAAAAAATATTTAAAACAACAAAAAAAACTTAAAATATAAACAAAACATAATTTATGCAATATTAAAGTGAAAAGTAATATATAATATAATTATCTTTTTTTTTGCTATATTATTCATCCATTTACCTCTTATTTTTCACTTAATTTGTCAAAATAAAGTATTACGGCATATACATAATACAAATAGACCATACAGTTTGAAGAAATTTTCCATTTTATTTTTCAGAGTAATACATTTCCAATTATGCATAATTTGACAATTCCAAGCAAAGTGTGGAAAAAATATTCCAAGAATGAGGTCTATTCTATTAAGAATTTGGAGCATAAATTTGAGAACCAATCATTTATAGCTGACATATTTGACAATTGAAGCAGCAAACTTTAATACCATTTTCTCACATTTTTTTGACATGACCATTTTCTCACATTTAGGGTGTGATAAACATTAGGGGGAATTTTAATATAAGTCCCTTCTTAAGAGATTTATTGAGGCTCATACATGATTTTATTGAAGATATATAGATTACGTAAAATTAAATTTATTTTTTATTGAACAAATCAAAGGCTCAAGTTTATTTTCATAGTATCAAACGATTACAAATTTGTGTCTTATTGAGTCCCCTCAGTAAAAGTCCCAAAAAATTAGAGATGGTTGTGATGTTCTTCCTACTCTACTTTTCTATTTCATTCATACTGTCAAAACTCATACATTTTTAAGAAAGTTTGTGTAAAGAGATTCGTACTATAAATGTGTCAACGTGTTTATGATACGTAAAAATTAAGTGTATTTATGTCGTAATCGTGTCAATACATTTATAGTGTATTAACCACTTCATTATAAACAGACAATCATATCATGTGTTCACACTACATAATTAATGATACACACATGATATTAATTTTTAGTTTTGTGTCATGGCGTTCATTAAACGTACGATAAACGAGTTAACATATTAAATGTACGTATATAAAATTTAATCGTATTAAACGTATTATATTGTGTCGACCTATTTAACAAATGTAGTATGTTTGTGTTTAAATATATGATAAATTTAATAAACATGCATTGATATCACATGTAAACATATCATAGTAATAAGTTTTTTTATTAAAAAAAATTGTGGTATTTCACCTTTATCAAAGCACTTACTTATTCTACTTCTCTCAAGTCATTTCACAAAATCGAACTATTGTCAAGCTCAACAGAGTCTCATTTTCCTGTTGATTCCGACAAACTCATTCCTTTGGTTGTAGTTTTGCTGGATAGTAGACAAAAACAATAGAAATCTCGGTAATCTATTCACGCGGGTCACTAATTAGATGACTAGACTTTTAAGTTGATATGTGATGGGTTTAGAGTACAGTAGGTGTGGCAGTGAATGAAAACGTCACCTCTTGAAAAAAAAAAACTTCTCCACTATTTCAATACAATAAAAGTCAAACACCGGTGGTAAATACAAAAGACGTTAAACGCTACTACTAGTAACAAATATTCCGTAAATATTTCGTTTATTCGGTAGAAATTGATTCTTTTAAAAATGTTTTTTATGTTTTAAAATTATATTTTTATTATTTTATACTCAAATGTTTAAAAATATAATGAAAAATATAATTTTAGATTTTAAATAAGAGAAATATTTTCTTTTATATATTAAAAGTAATTATTATTTTTCATTGATTTTTAAGTTATAATTTCGTTTACTTATTTTTTGTTAAATAACAAATGTCAAAAAATCAGAAAGACATTTTTTCAAAAAATGAATACCTTCAAACAAACTCAGCCGAAATACCATTTTCTTCCAACCTACAATATTTTAGTCATGCTATAAAAAAATAACAGAAATATAATAACATCAAAAAAATCAATATTGAATTAAAAAAATAACTTCTAACTATATGATTTTTTTCATCGTAATTTTTTTTATTAAATAAGAGCATTCACTATATTCTAAGTTAAATTTAGAAAAATATAAGAATTGGGTGAATAAATATATTTTAACTTTAGACTCCAAAAAAAAAAAAAGCTTTAACGGTCCACCTGAAATGAAATCATACTTTTCACATTCTTTAGAATATACCAACCAACTATGAAAATATGTTCCGTTGCCGGGAATCGAACCCGGGTCTCCTGGGTGAAAGCCAGACATCCTAACCGCTGGACGACAACGGAACTTATGCTAAGTGATTCAATCAATAAATTATGTACTTAATTTAATTTTACTTTTTCTCAAATAAAAATTTCTCTTAACCCATATTTAGAAAACACGAGTAAATATCGATATTAACTTATATTGAATGAATGGATTTATGGTATAATTCCTCTATTATATATATATTTTTTAATATTTTTTGACTCGCGAGAGATTAAATGGTATAGTTTATTTACGAGTAATTTAAAAGATAAGATGCATGACTATTGCTTCCAATTTTTTGTTTTTAATTTATCGCTACTTCATCGATTTTACTAATTAACGTATCCGTTGTTTTTTTTTCTCTTAATGATTGATCAAGTAATAAAAATATTATATTTTTTAGTACATCATTATGAATTGGATTAATCTTTCAAATATAAATACTTAATTATATATTTTCTTGATCCTATTTCATCCAAATACAAGAAAGTTTGATCTCCTCTAATGTTTGTTTTCTTTATTAATATTTTAGGGATTTATATTAAACTTAATTATGGCATATGGC
>CANYCX010744631.1:0-10574 GCA_948193385.1 Breynia disticha f. nivosa
AGTATTGAAATTAAAATTTTATTTGATAACATACAAAATAAATATTTTATTTAATTAATTAAATCGATAAATATTTTATTTTATAAATTAAAATTTTTAACTTAATATATTAAATAATTAATTTATTCAAATATTAAGAGATATTTTTTATATATTTATTTTGTAGTATTTTTTACATATTTAATAATAAATATTATATTATGATTCTAAAAATTTAAATTATTAATTTTATTATTACTATTAAAAATAAAAATTTTACTCAAAAAAAATTATTTATAATTTTATTATATTAAAAATTAAAAAAAAATCAAATATACATATATGTTCGATTAAAATTGTGTTAAGCAAAATCTTATCTACACAATTTTAATTATATTAGAACACAATTTTAATTATATTAGAACACGTAATTCAAACTCTGTTAGAATTTATTTAAAATTTAAATTCAAAATTAAACTCTAAATCATATATCTACACAATTTTACTTATACTAGAATACATAGTCCTAAATGTGATAGAATTTATTTAAAATTAAAATTTAAAATTAAAATTTAAATCTAAATCTTATATCTACACAATTTTAATTATACTAAAACACATATTCATAATTATACTAAATTAATTTAAAATTTAAATTCCAAATTTTATACATGCACAATTTTAATTATGTTATAGCTCATAGTTCTAATTGTGGTAAAATTCATTTAAAATTTAAATTCAAAATTAAACTCTAAATCCTTTTCTATTTTAAATCATGTTATCAATATATATATATAAATTATTTTATGGTGATAAACTTATCTTTATGGGGAGAGGTTTACCATATACGTATCAATCAAATATAAATCCCACTGTAGATGTTCTAAGTGAGTTTAAATTTAACATATGCAAGTCTTTTTTTATGTCAGACATTATAACTTTTTAATAAATTTTGCAATTTTAATAGTTAAATATTTATATTTATTTTACTTTATTTAAAATATATGATGTTTGTAGGTATTATTACTAAATCTTTATTATTTGAATTGAATTATTTTAATGTTAATGTGTAATTATTTGATGAAAATAGGTTAAACAAATTAAATAGGTTGAATAAGATAGTGAGTTACACATGATCAATTTATAATGAAGAGATCAAATTTGGATTTGAGTTAAATAGGTTCGGATTACGAATATATCCACCCATTTAATCTATTTAAAATTTAGGTCATAAACAGATTGATATGCTTAGGATTCAGGGTTGTAAATAGTTTTAGAAAAAGCAAAGTAAAGAGTATAGCTAGAATACACCTTAGGAATATTTAAGGTAGCAAGCAAGAGTAGCTTTTAAAAGATTCTGAATGCATATGATAAAAGTGAAGAGAAAAATTGTTCCTTTGAAAATGGAGTGTAAAAAATACATCAAAAGAGCTTGAAAATACGCATTCAATTAGTAAACTATAAAGTCTTAATATTAAAGCCTTAAAGATAACTTTGTTTTCTCTACTCTACAATCTAGCAGAAAATAAATAAGTTTAGGTTGTTTCCTTAATATTAAGCCTTAAATATAAACTGTTTTCTCAATCTATAATTCTTTTTCTGTATAGTTTTAATCGATCTATTGCTAAAAAATTGCTTTGATGAGTTTAATAACTATATATTTTTTCCAAAATAATTTTAAATAGAACTTTCCATCTGGAAAATGTGAAAAAGATCCTTTTGTGGGTACATATTTTCTTTGTGTATAGTAGGTATGGAGGGGTGGGGATTCAGTGATGTTGTTCAAAAAGAGAATAAATATGGAGAAATGGAGAGATAGATATTGTAACATTCTGGATATTTTTCGTCATTAAATAACGATAAATAAGTGTTTAAACATCAATATATAAAGGTATATGAAATGTTGATATAAGGTTGACACGAAACAATTGAAGAAAATCGGAGAAATCTGAAAAAGAGGAGTACGCGCAGTGGAAAGAGAAGTGCGCGTGATCGTTACCACCACGCGTACTTCACATTCCACCACGCGTGGATCCCGGTTTGGCTGAAAAAAATATAAATCGAAGAAAAACGAAACTCACAGAACCTTTCTTCTACCCTATTTCCTTCACAGAGTAAAATAGGAGCAGGGGAGGCTGAGGAAACTGAGGTTTGATAAGAGGATTCCTTATTTCTTGCAAAAATTTCATCCTAAGGCTTAAGGTAAGATGGTAGCAAAAGTGGTATGGTTACTTTAGATTGATGTAAGATTTATGGATTGAGTTTGTTGAATTAGATTGATGCTATAGCTATTGGAAATGATAGAATTAAGTTTGATAAACTTGGATTGAATGTATATATGTGTTAAGAATGATTGGAAGAAGAGAAGGGTTTAGGAAAATGAAGAAGATATAAAGTTGACTTAAGGTTTACAAATGGTTGATGTTGAACTGGAATTCTTATTGAATTCTTATGTATTGAATGGAATTAAAGCTAAAATCAATGTATGAATGGTTATTTTAGTACAGGACGATTTTTACAACTGTTGGGAGAATTTTGATTCGGGGGTTAGTTTGTTGATTTTGGCTTGATTTCGAGGTAAGTGTTTTTACACTTACTAAACTGATTCGTACTTTGTTTTAGGCTGATTCTTCTTAAGTAAAGATGTCTATGATGCTATGTTGAGTTGTTAGGTTCTTAGTTGAACCATAATGAATGTGATGTTTGATTGATGATTGATATGAAATGGAACAAATGTATTGATGGATAGTTATACCTTTGTGGTGTTTGCTTATTGTGCGAGTTTGATATGTTATCTTTGATCTACCTGTGTGGATATGATTTGCTCTGTGTGATCTGTATTATGTACGATTATGAATGATTTTCATATTGATTTCATTCATACATTTACATATCATATACTGTGTGACACGAGCCTGTGTGGCGATTGTTATGATTCCTGTGTGGACTTTCCTGTGTGGATTAATAGACTGAGTTGTGTGCGGTCTGAAATCTCTCTTGTGTGGTACAGAGATAGTATTTGAGGACTGAGCTGTGTGAGGTCCAGATACCCGGGTCATCCTGTGTGGATTTACATTAACATTGACATTTCATTACATAGAATTGAATTTATGTCATATTTTGAGATTTGTGTAATCTAAATTGGTTGTGTGCCTATTTATATATGTAATTCCCTATGTGGACGATGGTTTATGATCTATTGATATTGCAGTGTGTTGTTTTCTATCTGTGTGAAATTATTTGTCTGGCATACGGGGATGCCTAGGGACAAGATAGATAGGCACGTCCTCGTGCTGATATATGTTTTCCCCTGCACATCATTTAAGTTAACAAAGCTAAGAATACTTACTGAGTATTGTTTATACTCACCCCGTTTATTGTTTTAAATGATTGTGCAGATCATAGGTAGTTGCTGTCACTGGACCCCAGAGTTGATCGGTATTCTTCGAGCTTACGTCAGAGGTCGAGCTCCAGTTTTTATTTTTGATATTTTAGATTTGTACAGATGTTGTACATTTGTATATACACGCAAAATTTTAGTTTGAAATGTTTCAAACTTATTTTGCTTCTGCTGATATTATGTTTTTAAATGTAACAGTTTGGGCCGAGATTTTATAATATAGAGTGTATATATCTTTGATCTTTTCTCTCTCCTCTGTTTTTAGATTTGATTTCGTGTCATTTTTATAAATTATACAATTTATCAGAGAAGTTAGGTTTAAAAAATGAGCTGCACAGATATATTTTGGAGGTGTTGTATTGGAAGTATTAGGTGTTATGAAAGGAGAGAGTGAAGGTAAGAAAGTGGCGACAACTTTTGTCTCCTCTTTTGCCTAGCCATCAACAATGAAGCTGAGTTGACATAATGAATTGCAATATAATGATTTGCATCTTTTTTCCTATCCCCTTCTAGTAAGAGGTAAAAAAATAAAAAAAATAAGCCGGAATCGATAAATTATAATCAGAATCATTGGTTCAAACTGTCGATTTTAATTATGCTATAACTCATAGTATTAACTGTGCTAAAATTCATTTAAAATTTAAATTCAAAATTAAACTCTAAATCCTTTTTTATTTTAGATCATGTTATCAATATCGATATATATATATATATATATATATATATAATATATCTAACACAAAGTCAACCTCACCGATTCTATCAATCTATCTTACGATCCATCGAGTTGTGAAGCTAAAGTTGTGCCCGTGGGTAAGTTTGTTGCTGTAATTTGATAACAGACTTCTGACTATTTTTATTACACTTATTAATCTAGGATAAATTCAATTTTTTTACTGTATTGTGTCATTATTAAAGTTTTTTTAGTAGTTTAATTGATGATAATAAAAAATGGTTTGAAGGAGAGAAAGTGGAAGACTTGGGTTTATAAGTAAAGCTAGAGAAACTAAACTTCAACTATTATTAACGTAATATACAACACTCTGGCGCATTACGCAGGTACTATTATTAGTTTATTGTCTAATTGACTATCTTCTTTAAGTATACTTATAATAAAAGTTCCCCTATTTTAATGGTTAAAGGAGTATATTTTTGGAATATTTAGCATTAATCACGAAATAAGGAAGCATATTTTTGGAAGAAACTTTTTGGTTATGGCTAAATTCTAAAACTACGTCACGCTACAAAAAAAAAAAAAAGAGGATATCTTGCTTCGACGATTTAGGATAAGAGTTCAATTTTCCTCCTTTCACGATCCACCACCAATTATATCTACTTCTTTTTAACTTTAGGATAATTTGATTGATTTTTTTTTTATGAAAATGACAATTGGAATGGAAAATCGGATTCTGATTCTCATTTTCTAATTAATTTTTAGGTCTCATCCAAATGGGAAATGAAATTATTTTAAATGGGGATTGAAGGTGTGTTAATATTAAATGCGACGAAAATAAAATAAATAAAATAAAATTTAAATTTCGCTTAATGTAAAAAGATTTAGTTTGAATTCAAATGGAAGATAACTTTTGTAGTATTTAATGTGATAAAGACGAAGTCTGAAGTGAAGAAGATAATTTAGTTGCTCATATCGAATTACGTTCAACGTTGGTCTTGAAGATCTAATGTTGGGCTAGTTCAGCTGACAAGTGAGAATTTCAAAATTTTATCTGTGTCAATTGACGTGGGTTCAAATTCTGTTTCTACTTGTTGGATCGAATCTGATAAACGCTCTAACGTGTATATTTTAATGCATAAATGTTATGGTTTTGAAGCGTAAATTGAGCTTTTATCATGAGAAATATTCTATTCATCTCTTGTTTAACGTTTCGCAGGTTAAGAATCAAATTCGGACAACTTTTGGAAGAAAAATAATTAATTTGCGCAAAAGAGAGAGTTACACGGACACGAGTAAATTACACGGACATTTTGAAATTACATGGTCACGACCGTGTACTTAGACAAAATTTCCAATTTCCAAGAATTTTCACGTGAAAATAGAAAAAGAAGAGTTCTAGTGATATATAACGTCTAGAGACATAATAACCACGTCCACAACCATTCTTGGGGGATTCCATCATCATTCTAGAGAGAAAAAACTCGTTTTTGAAGGAAACGAAGAGCAAGGACAGGATCGTATTGGAGCGCAGCGTGGATTACGGAGCAGACGGGCCAACTACAGTTAGATCTCTATGGATTTCTCTGCCGTTGACGGGTTCTTTGTTATCTTCTTTGTGTTCTTCTTTCCAATTTTGAACTAAACTCTTCCAAACACTTAGGTTGGGATGAACTATTGGTTGTTGAACCAGATATTTGATTTTAATTTTAGTGTTAAGATGTTTGTTGACTGAGATTTAGTTATGAAGTATTGTTACCATTGTTGATTGTTTGACGACCGCTTGTGATTGACGCATTGATTCGTATAGGGCTAATCGAGAGATTGAATATACGATAGATCACTCATAATTAAAAGGAGTTGAACGCAAATCTAGAGATAGATTGACGTAAATCTCCGGATTAAGGTCAAAATTAATAGAGAAATTCATAAAACATTAATGCGGTGTTAATTAATTTAATTTGGAAGGAGATTTCAGGTTAAGTTAATTAATATTAGACATTAATTACCTCGAGAGAGAAATTAATATAATTTAGGAATCGCCACAGTCTAGTCGCAAACCTTACGCTAATTCTAATTTCAATTGATGGTTAAACAACTTTAAAATCTAAGTGTTACGTTAGTAAATTGGTTTTTAATCTCATCGTTTTCCGTTATTGTTCATCTAATTTTTAGTTAAATTAGTAATTAATCAATTAGTTAATTTTCATTACATTTGGTAGACTATATAATAATAAATAGTGAGTAGCAAGTAATTTGTCTCCATGGGATCGACACCTATAACTCTTAAAGCCGTTTACTGCGTCGATATGTACACTTGCCTTTTGATAACGTAGGGTAGACGCCATCAGAATCATTGTGGTGTATCGGTCTATCGTCTATGAGTTGGTCATTTCACTCTCTTACCGTATTATTTGAGGTTTGAGCTTTCTTATGCACATTTTCGTAAACAAAAAAAAAGACATGCGCAGGGGTAGCCAGCTAGAAGTCTGCTGTACTGTTGCAAACAAGAAACAAGCTTCCGAAACTCCAATTCCAAGGATCTGAAACTTCTAAACTATTGCATGAACCGAATACTCTCTTTTCATCTTATTAATTGGCAGTTTGTATATGTTGCCAACCATCCTAAATATTATGTCAGTTCTTCTGCTATCTCAGCCAAGCCTTCGAGTTTGACATCTATCTTTAAAGATAAAACCTTTTTTTTGCCTTGATAGATATTTCACTCTTCTGGAAAATATTTCATCTTTCTCGTTCACTTCAATTTTTACTGCATCTGTTTTGTCATTTCACTCTCACCCTCAATCGTTTATTGTAAAAAAAAATACAAATAAAAAACCAACTATTTGCTTGTACAAAATAGATCAGTATTATCAAAATTAAATTGATAATCTTAATGGAAACCAATTTAATTTCATTATTTAGATCAGTTTGAAACTGAACAAGGATCAGATCAATGAAAAAGCGATAAATCAGACAATTAAAAGAATTTGAAGTATTAAAAAAATTATATATATAACCTTTTTGCTCCATAGAGATTCTCCAACTCTCAAAACCTAAAATTACAGTCTCAAATATATGGCTTCTTCAAGCTCCACTTGGACTCCTAAAGAGAACAAGCTGTTTGAAAAGGCTCTGGCCTTGTACGACAAAGACACGCCCGACCGATGGTACAATATAGCGAAGGCCGTCGGAGGCAAGTCGATTGATGATGTTAAGAGACACTATGCTGTTCTTATTGAAGATCTCAAGCATATTGAGTCCGGTGATGTTCCGATTCCCAACTATAAAACCACTGTATATTGTGGCAATGCTAGTGAGGTGGAGAGGTATTAATATAGCTTACTTTTTGTGCCCTTCTTATCAAATAATTGAATCCCAGAAGAAAAAAAAGAAGATTGAATCTTTGGTTTGTTGCTCTTACTCTCACTGATTGCATGTTTACCCGTTTTGAAATTTCTGAGTGAGTGCATGTTTACTTGTTATCGATTAGAAGGCAAATTTGGCAGAAAGATTCTATGCAAAAGTTCTACCTTTGCTCGAATCTACAATGGTAGAATAATCAAGCTGCCTAATCTCATGCATGCAGTGCTATCTTAGATAGGGATTTGCCCAATAAGTAGGTAGCAAAATTGATCACCACTTTATCGTGTATGTTCTTATAGCTCCTCTTCTTTAATTACTTATAGCTCGAATCTAGAATGGTTGAATAATCAAGATGCCTAATCTCATGCATGAAGTCCTATCCTAGATAGGGATTTGCCCAATAAGTAGGTAGCAAAATTGATCACCACTTTGTCGTGTATGTTCTTATAGTTTCCTACATGTTCTTAGCTCCTCTTCTTTAATTACTTATAGCTCGAATCTAGAATGGTAGAATAATCAAGCTGCCTAATCTTATGCATGCAGTGCTACCTGATTTGAATACCCTTATCATGATTTTTTTGTAGTACCGTTTTCGTGTGTTTTTTTTTTCCTATCCTAGTTCCTTCACTGTACTTTTTTTAGGTCATTTTGCTGCTTTTCTGCAGGCTTATGAAGTATCTGAAGCTGCAGTAGTGTGGAAAGGTTGAGGATGAGGATGCCTGGATTTTAATAATCCGATCAAAAAAGAATTCGTGAAAATATATGATATGATTGTACAATTACTCTTCCATGGCTTTCTTTTATCTCTGCGTGTGATAATCTTTATAATTATTCAATAGTAATCATGTGCTATATTTATCCTCATTGAAATTGAAATGACGTGTGATATAGTGTTTTTAGACTCTGTATGTTTGGAGGAATTTGTTTTTCGGAAAAAAATCTTCTGATCTTTCAATGTTTGTTACTAACTGAAAATAAATCAACGAAAGGATAACTTAATAATAATAAAAAATAATAGTTATTATTAACATATTTTTTAAAAAAATATTTCTCTCATATAAATTATGAAATTATATTTTTCTTTATGTTTTTAAATACTTGAGTATGAGATACTAAAAAATATGATTTTGAAAAATAAGATTCTAACAAATGAAAAATATTTTCCACAGGAAATTAATTTCAGCCAAATAAACGGAGAGTAAGTATAATATTCTTTTTTTGTTACAAAAATTTAAAACAATATAAAAATCACCAAATTCAAAGAATATTTATCAAACAAATTAATTACTGTCCCTATCCAAACAAATTGACCAATATACTATACCGATCATCCTGGTTACTTGGAAGATGATGATAGAAGTAGTTGAAGAAAGATAATATTTGAGCAGCGTCCAAAACATGTGAACTCACATGTCATATCGGAAAGGAAATCTCACTGCCACTACCACTACCACTACCACTACCACCGATCTTAGTTGGACACTGGCTCAACTTTTATCTTTTACTATTTCGATGTCTTTTTATAAATTTTAAGAAAAAAATTGGGTTAGTCCATAAATTAGAAGTAAAAAATTTCATAGAAATTTAACGAACAAACGTGTTAAAGCCTGTGTGTCTTTTCTACCTCTACTGTAGAGTAAGAAATCGGGTCTTACATCGTACTTCTATTAATTAATCTTTTTTACCACTAAATCTAGGAATGAAGGGTTTACTACTTCCATTTTAATATAACTTTAACTTTGAGGAAATAACTCTCCTCGTCATTTTATATTTTCATTTATTGATGTTTGCGAAGTCAACCTTGGAAAATCTAAGTCTTCACCTTTATTTTATTCATGCAATGCAAATAAACTTTGTCTTCCCTAAATGTATTGAAGGTGGTGGTGGGATGTTGATGGAATGATTGAGTGTAGTTGAAGGTATTTTTTGTATTGTGTTGCACTGATTATATCATTCAAAAAAGTTGCTTATAGGAGAGAGAAAATAGAAATATAATTTTTCAAAACGTAGAATACAAACCAGAGTGGATTCATACACAAATGTATTTCAAAATGCTGAAGCAAATAAAAAACGTTTTACATGTCATGTTTGAAATCCTCACAAATGTCATAATTGTACAGACACATAAAACAAACATAACCAAAACTCTAGGAGCTCGACCTTCAAGAAGTATCGCACCGCTAGCCCTGTCGAAAAGTCGTCTCATCCCTGATACATGTCACTCTGCACACATATACACAGCAAAACAAGGGTGAGTATATAGAAATACTCAATAAGTGAATCCCTATAGCTGTTATGCTGAATGCACATGGGAACCTTCGGCCTAACGCGGCCTAACCTCCACACAAATACAATTATACCCAAATCATAATCATCAATTTTCACACCATATATCGATTAGCATGTCACATGCAACCAATATTCCAAACATCTCGCAAAGTCATTCATACAACATCCATTCATAACAATATTCATAAATCTAATATCACCACACATCCTTTACTCAATTCTCTCCGATATCACATTTTATTTTCATGCAAGAATATAAACAATACATTCTTTCTAAGATTACTTAACAGTCCAATACAAGCCAACATCCAATTTCCATTTCTATTTATAGGCAGATAAAGATATCTATGATGTTATGATCTTTCATTGATTTTAACTTTTGTATTTGACTTTGAATTTGATATTTGATAATTGAACGTAACACATATCGTATCTTTAATGGACACATTGCAACTGACCAGTTCTTTAAATGACATACTGTGTCTGAACGATTCTTCAATAAATATATTATATTTGGCCTATTTTAGTGAGTGCATGTATACGCCTTTATTAGTTAATATACACGTGGTATACAATCTATAACAATTTTAAAACATTAATTCATATTACAAAAATATTAAATTTTAATACATTTGATACATAAATTGTTATATGGAGAGAGTGAGAGAGAGAGAGAGAGTGCAACAAAATATGGTAACAGAAAAATGTAGAAAGGGAAAAAAGCGTCGTTTCTGTTGCTTTGTCTCTTCGTGGTCTCTTGTGTAGGGAACTATGGTCCCAAACCGCACGTGAGCACCAAACCCACCGCTTACCCTTTCATTTAAAACCCACAAAATCATTTTCTTCTTTTATCAAAACGAACAAAAT
>CANYCX010744722.1:0-15604 GCA_948193385.1 Breynia disticha f. nivosa
GTAGCAATTTCAGCATATGCATGCAGATATGGAAGCTCAGCATGCACGAGTCTCAGAATGGATAAATCTACATGAGACGAGTGTGCCATCATCGTCACGAGCTGGGTAGGCTGATGGGCCAATGATAATAATGATGACTCGATTATGTAGTATTTTTTGTATTTTTTTAAAAAAACTTGTATGATAAAATCATTAGTTGTGTTTATAATTATAGTTATGTTTTCATAAATTCTAAATTTTGATTTATTTTTTTTATGTTCAACTATCTTTATTATTTTTTTGATTAACTTTTGTTAATATTTTATTAGTTGTGTTTATAATTATAATTAATTATAATTATGTTTCTAATCATAATTATGTTCCTAATATAATTATGTTTTCATTCAAATTATAGAAAGCAACTATTGTATCGAAATCCGATGTAATATTACATTTCGACGAAATATTACGTTGGAATTCGACGCTAAACCCGCACCAAAATTCCGCGAAAAAATTCCTTCCCTCCTTAATTTTTACTTCTTCCCTCTTAAACTTACCCTATATATACTCATTCATATTTTTACTATCACAATCTTCACACATTCACAACTCTCTCATTTCTTCTCCTCCTTTTATTATTTCCTTCTTAAGTTATGATGACTCATTTTTATTATATGAATAACTAATTATTTTAGTTTGTTTTTTGGTAGGTTTATCATATTGTTTTGTTTGTTCACTTAAGGTAATTTCCTTCACGCTTTCATAACTCTCTCATTTTTTCTCTTCCTTTTCTTCTTTTGTTTTTAAGTTATGTTCATTTTTTTATATTATATAAATAACTAATTGTTTTTCTTTGTGTTTTTTTGTAGGTTTATCATATTATTTTTCTTATTTTTTCCATTTATATTATTGATATAATGATCTTTTTATTTAATTTCATTTATTTATAGTTTATTATAATTTTCTTAATGTATAATTTTTTTTAGTATTATTCTTTTTAGTTATCTTTTATATAGTTTATTGTAATTTTTTTAATGTATAATTTATTATGTATAATTTATATATAGTTTTTTGTAATTTTTGAATATACAATTTCTTCGTTTATATTATTGATATAATCATCTTTTTAATTACATAACATTTTTATTTAATATAATTTGTAATTATATATATATATTTTATTTTTTATAATGAAAATAATAAATTCATTTTTTTTATTTTTTACTGAATTACGTTGAGCGTCGACGTTATACATTCGACATAATAATCTCCGACAGTCGGACGCTGAAATTGTCTACCGGACGTCTGCCGGAATAACTCTATGTCAAAACTCGACGTTACATGTTACGTCGACATTTGACGTAATAAGTTCCGCCAAAAGCTTTGCGTCGAATGTCGGCGCAACATATATTACGTCGACATTCGACGTAAATTTAAGTCGAATGTCGCGTTACCTTTTCTCGCGTCGATTTTTTATACATTGACATGTTTGCATCGAAGTTTGACGCAATTTTCATCAAACTTAGACGTACACTTTGTGCTACAAAAACCCCATTTCTTGTTGTGTAATATCCTCTAATTGTTTGATAGAATTTCGAGTTCAATTGTCAATTTCGTTTACTTTTCTAATTTTTTGAAAAGAAGATAATTAGTTTCCGTAGATTATATAGATGTAGACATCATTTAATTAGGGCAATATACTAAACCAATCTTTCATAATGATTAAGGTGATCAAATATATTATAGAAATCAATTATTTTCTTAATTAAAATTAAGATTCACTAATTTTCTTTTTTTGTGAATAGACAGAATGATTCTTTATGTTTGTCTAAATTAAATATAAAAAAATGAGCAACAACCTCGAAAAATAATGTTAAATTCTACAAGTGGGTCAAGTAAGATGAAATGAAAAAACACTTGAGGATGATATGTAGTTAAACATAATGACTCAATAAATAAAAAAATAGCTCTAACCCAACATCAACTCAACACAATTACGTTTTCTAATCATTAAGCTTTTTCTTTTTCTCCTACTTTTTCTCAACCAATACAAGTTCTTTCACCCATAAAAAAAATATTTTTGAAAAAGTAAGAAGGAACATTTCTAATAGAGGCATAAAGCAGAGAGGACCACACACTAAAAATGTTGCATGCTTTGAAGCCAAATTGGTTATTATAATATTAATGAGATGGAGAAACTGTTGTTTTTCACTCATGTGATATAAGAAGTTGGAAGGCAATTTGATTATTCGATTATTATTTCCTAATATGGCATCTAAACACATCGCCATCGACTTGAGAAAACCGATATCCCTTTATGGCAATCTTATGAGGGAACATTCATCATTATGGCTCTTAATATTTTAAGGAAGTTGGTTACATGTCTAGTGATTTGATCCGACCATTGATTTGGGGCAATTTGGCATGCACTCGATTGTGCCATTCACATGACATGTGATATAAGCTCTTGCTTCCATGCATGTTGACATATATGAGCCTTCTTGTAGAGTTTATAAGCTCTACTGATTAATCTTAACCGATCGCCCTACTTACATTATTTTGATACGGATGAACGTTCGAGTAGAGAGTTTTCTTTTTTTTTTGAAATCGAGTAGTGAGGTTAATTGTACATAAAGTTACTAATATGTTCATTTTAGTTTACCAAAATTATTAAAGTGATATTTTTTATAAGTAACTTACTGAAGTAAATGTTGAAAATTGTGTATGGAAGGAGTAAAATATATAGAGTGTATGTGTTATGAAGGTGCCTACATAACACGAGGACCATGGTCCGTTACAGGGCTGTGTCAGTGGCTCAACAACAAACAGTAGACCAATACAGGACTGTGACACTTTCCACAGAGCCAGTGGGGTAATAGTGGATGGGCACACTGGGCATGGTGAGTACACGGGTCGTACCCAATCCCTGAAATTGATATGTAAAATGCATGGAGTACGTCCTCGAGTGGCAAAGGTTGTGTGAACCCTCTGGAATTGAACTATAAACTACACAAGTTGTGTGTGGGGAATAACACAACTGTGTGTACCTACAAAGACTGGAGGGACGAATGTGTATACCCTACATAACAAGGTAAGTGTATTGGTTTATATAGTTACCGAGTTATAAACTCACGAAATGTATATTTCTCTGAATATGTTTGTACAGAGCGATGAGGCAGTTGTGTGGACTTTTCATCGAGATCCACATTGATATTTTCAGATCTTGCTTGGCGAGGTGAACAATGCTCCTTTATAATTTGGGTTGGAATGATTGTTTTGTAAGACAGTGAAATTAATTTGTTATTTTCACGCATTTTTGCATATTTTTTCAATGGTAACATGTTTTGAAATGTCATATAAAACCCTTGACATTGAGATTCATTTTATGATTTTGGTTTGCGAAAAATGTATATAGAATATTATTAATCAATATAAATGGGTTTGAGACGGGTACAAGTAGTAAAATTTTGTCCTGTCATAGGTAAAATCGGATTTTGGTTTATCTCCTCGGGTACCCTAAATTTGAACCCGTTTATATATATATATATATTTATAATTCTATTTAAATAATTTAAATAATTGATAAGATATTTATTTTTATTAATGTATTTTAATTAATAAAATATTTTATATTTTTTATATTTTTAAATAATTTAATAGTATAATCCGATATTTAAACAGGTATGGGTAACCGTGGGTAATTTCAATAGGATTTGGACAGATATGAACAATACGTAAACGGATTAGGTGCGGTACAGAGAGTGATTTTCTAAATAAATTCGGGATGGAAAATTTTTCGCAAACACCCAAACCATTTACATCCCTAAAACGAACTCAAAGTGTAAAGTGAAATAAAAAGCACATTCAATCTTTACAAGAAATGATTAATGAGCTACACGAGTCACGAAAAATTAATTTTCAAATTTCTCTGTATACTTCATTGCCTTCATGGCACTTGATTTTTCTTGAAAATGGACAAAACCAAATCTGCTCTTTTCATGTCCTGATTTTGCTGGTGGCAGAATAATTTTTATGACTTCACCATGGTGTTCAAAAGCTTCCTCAATCGATCCTTAGTGATATCTTTCGGCAAAGTCTTGAAATATATTGATTTAACCTGTATTAAAACTAGAGGACATGCTTAGAAAATTTTAGAAAATAAACAATAACATTCTTTAAGTCATTCAAATAATTGTATTTATTTCCTATACTCTCCAATAGAATAGCTTTAAGAGGAAACCATTCATGATTTGGTCAAGTTGTTTCTATTATAAGAAGAGTGGAAGGTGTGCATGCTATTATGACAATAATGAAATTGTCTTTTCATGTGTGAGTGAGAAATATTTCATGTATAGGTATACCTAAGGCTAGAGGTGTAAAAACGGTTCGAACTGTCGGTTTCGGTTTGAAACCGGCGGTTCACAATTCAAGGTTTTCTTGAATCGGAACCGGAACTGGGTATAGCTGGTTCGGGACGGTTCCATTCTGGTTCTGGTTCCAGTTCCGGAATCGGTGGTTCCGGTTTCAATTTCCGGAACCGGCGGTTCCAGTTTTGGTTCGAATTTAACACTCTACCTAAGAAAATGTAGAATAGAAATGACTAAAATATAAGATCAATTATATTATCAGTACTAAATTGGTTATTTGGTTAAAAATATACAATTCTTTATATTTAATACGTTCTTAGAAAAACAACCAACACGATTGAGATATAAAGTTGGTTAGCAACATATTCTATCGTGCACTGACTATAAATTTCGTCAAAGTATTGTAGCATATTTGATCAACTAATCCTACTGTTTTTTGTGCCTATCATCGTACTATAAATATTTACTTCCCATTATTTCTACAACCATTTTTCTTTTCACTATCTTTTGTTAGTTACTTTTTCACCTTTCTTTGGAAATGATTTGTTATTCCGAAATTTATTGTAATTTTCAAAAAAAATAAGGATTTAAAACAAATATTAGTTATTTTAAAAGCACATTGAACTATTTATTTTTTTAACCTGGTTGTGTAATATTCTGAGAAGATCCATATTCTGAAAAATGAAAATTGTGTAAAAAAAATTCAGTCATTAGAGACAAGACTACAATGAATCTGAAGATAGGCACATGCAATTAAGCCTCCCCCCCCTGAGGTACATGACCATTACTAGATGATAGAGAAATATGTATCCCAAAATAATGCCCAGTCAAGACATCTCCAAAATAATGTTATATATATATATAGTATGGCTTTTTGTCCGAGAATACATCTTTTTTAAGTATTTTTTTATAGAAATATAATAAGTGAGCAGAAAATACCACCAATATGTTGATAGATACAGAAGAAAATACCAAACGTGTTTTAGTTCAGTAGTGATTGAGGCTAAATTTAGTATGATGGACTGCGGTTCAATCTTCTACAACACTGCTTGGGAGGGGAAATTGAACATAATCACCTAGAACTCTTCTCTGAACTGAATTAGTCTTAGCATAATAAGTCGAGCTAGAAAAAAAAGGATACAAAAGAAAAGAGTGTAGATTGTGATGTAGTGCAAAGTATAGCGAATTAAAACAAATGGACACAGAGTGAGAGAGAGAGAAAATATGAGAAAAGGCGAGGAGTGAAAAGACAAGTCAAATGTCAAATCGAGTGAGGGTCTTGACATCATAAGACAGTCAGTGGATGTGTTGTCAATCAACTGGATTTTTTTTTTAGTGTATCATTTCAGTTTGCCACTTCTTCCTTACAACTTTTCCTTTCAATTCATTTTGTTTTCTCATACAAAAATACCATTTTTAATGCTATTGGATTGGAAGCCACTTATTTATTATCAGGATTAATTCTACAGTTCTACTGTAAATGAACTGAGACAAGTCACAGATTTATAAGTTAAATATTTGAGCGTGTAAACTCAATTCGTTTATTTAAATGAACCTATAACGAACCCTAAATGAACCAAATGCTAAACTGTTTACGAATAATTCGAGTCATTCACAAGTGGGTTGGAAAAACTAATTCAGCAGATGGTTCAAATCAAATCAAAAGGTTTGGCAAGAAAGATAGAGGCGTCACGTGCATTACTTGAAATGAAACTTATATAGTGTAGTTGTCGGGCAGCAGTCCCAAACTATGAACACATGAGCCCTCGAGACCCGGCCGACACGCTTCTCAATCATTCGTCTCTCTTACCTACACATTTTTATGTCATTGTCATGCTCTCACTCCCTTCGTCAATTCGATTATCCTTATCCACTTTCTCTTATCTTCTACAAATCGCTTTATCACATATTTCTCAATGATTTTATCATAATCCTTCCAAGTAAATATCCTTCCTAAAAACAAGATTAAATTAAATATACTTCCTTCCTTCAAAATATATATTATTTAAAGAATATATATATTTTTATATTATATGTCGTTTTATACTTTCAATGTAAACTTTAATATTTTGCTCCCAATATTAAATTTGTTTTACACTTTTAATATAAATTTAATTTAATGATTCTTTTAATGCATGCATTGTCAAAGGATATAATAGTCAATTAAACATAAATTTAGGACATATTAAATGTATTTTTAATCCGAGTGCAAAACATTAAATGACATTTATTATGAGACAAATAGAATAGTTGTTAGTGTATCCTAGTCTCAAACATTGTTAATAAACTATAATGATAGTTAAGACATTTATTCTATTTTTCAATTATCTCAGTGCATAATGATTGATAGAATTCTATGAATGTAAACTTCAATACTTAAGTTGTCATATGTGTGACATATGTCTGTAAGGCATTGAAACGAGATATTGTATAAAACATCTTTAGTTGGTCATTACTATGCGAATAGTCAATGAATTAATACTAGCATGTTCTTTCAAACTTAGTGAGTTCGGTCATATGAAAAACAATGACATTGAGCGTCAATTAAAAATCATGGATACATATCTAGGACATGATTTTTAGATTAAATCTGTACAATGAGAATGCTACATTTTCTGAATCATAAATGATTCTCATATACAAGTCTTACATACTAAAATCTCAATGAAACTCTAAATGGAATTCTATATACTTTGACATATGCCTAAAGTGGAGCCATAACAAGGTGACAAGTATGAGTATATTTGAGTACTCAATTGTTCTTGGTAGAGGGAATAAGAGAATTGAAGGAATTACCCTTCTCGAAACAGAGAGAATATCATTGGTCCCTTGATTAGTGAACTGATAAGCATGTGGTCACGTGAGATGAAATAATCAGTTTCATTATTTGTCTGAATGACTTTAGTGTCGCTAGAATATCATAAAATGAATTAAATTACATAAGAATGACTCGAACCATGCTTTATGTTAATTTCGATATTCGAGGGTATGGAACTGTGTAAGATTGCATTAGGTCAAGCAGATGTCACATCTTCATTTAATTTGAGTTGTCATTATGACTTGTTAGAGTGCATAAACAACCTTTAGGAATTAATAAATCCTATTGCCAACATTAATGAACATATAATGTCAATCCTCGTCCTACTATCTTGATAAAGACAAAACTATTGGAAATCAGACATTTTTCTAATACGTTTATTTTACAACCAAACACATAAAAAAAACATAGAAACATTCATCAATCTGATTATCATCCAAGAACAACCATACAAACATTAAGGCCTAGAAAATTCTAAGTCTTAGAATTAGTTATCTTTGAAGCGTGCTTTATAGATAACTCTACAAAACCACTAAGAACCTGTCGATCCAACCAAGAGACTGTTAGTTTGATCACCCACTCATATAGTCTTACACACATTCGAAGAACTTGTGATCCAGGCAGAGTGTTATCTCCTTCTTCTCTTTACTTGGACAATTGTTGGACTCCACTAGAACAAGAATAAGATGTGATTACCTTTTATTTTCTATGGTTGAGGCTCAAGTTAAAAGACTAAAACAAGAAGAAAAAGTGTCTTTTTTTTATCCAAGGAACACGACTTTTTTAGAGAGAATAGAGAAAGATGTGGGGTGACACACTTGAGAAAACAAAGCAGGGTTTTGATTTTGTCTACAATGAATCAATCCTCTCACTCCTTAACCCTAGCATAGTCGTGTATGTAATCATCATTTTAGGAATTGATTTTTAAAGTCAAACCTCATAGAATATCTCTAAAATATCTATTTGATTTACTTTATAGTATCTTACTTAATTAGATATCCTTCTTAATTAGGATACTCTAATTAAAAAGTATAATTAGAAAATAAAATCTTTTCTTATTTTCACCATGGCCTCACTGTGTCGATTTAATTATCCATACAAGCCCTTACCCTAAACTGTCAGAATTACATAAGATATGGACCAAGTCGTCCTTATAAAGTTTATTCCTTTTTTGATATTTTAGTGACACTAAAACATTTGATAAAAAATGAACCTCATCTTTCATCTAGGTATTAGGTAATTATCATGTAAGAGATTTGGCTAGGCTAAAAGAATGGGATTATGTCATTTACCTCTCTCTAAACCTCATGACCCTGCATTTTTGAATTCCCAAAGAGGATACAAAGTTCTCTCACCTTGGTAGCCCTATACACATCCATACAGCCCCAAGGTGAGTCAAAACAGATTAATCATCATTCCCATAACCAAAAATGAAAAGAACTAAAGGTAACACACTAATTTCACTTAGTCGATTGTGTGTGTGAGCATAGAGGTGAGTATCTCAAAAAAAACCTCTTGGTGGTAAGTTTGGAATGGATTGAGATTGTATGAGTGTATTCTTATACAATATTCACGTTGTAGATTCATTCCAAAGCGTAAAGGTAACATCGTTTTAAGGTAAAACCCTAAACTAGCAAGACTAGCTAGTTTCAATATAAGTCTTGTTTGAGATCTTAAATTATTCATGACAACTTTTGCATTGAAGTTTTAAAGTTTTCATTGTGTTTTTGCAAATTTATACATACCATTATACCTAATAATGGTATCAAAATGGTCTTACATGGTTTTATTGTGCTTTTGTACTTATAATGTATCACATCCCTATCTTAATATTTTATAATTTCAGAATTATGATTGAAGATTATAAAGAATATATGATTTTAGGATGGTAAGGAATTGAGAGAAGGATAAAAGAATTGAATAGAAAGAAAAAAGTAGTGTAATCATGCATGAAAATATGATATTAAGTGTATAAAATATGTATATGGTGATATATGATATTATTGATTCGCTTAGGATGATAGATTAGATGATAGGAGGATTGGAGTTTGAGAAACTACAGGTACCTTAGCTGATCAAGTAAGTAATCTAACTCACTTAATTACAGTGATATCAGAATTTATATGTGATATAAAGAATATGTATTTATTAATGCTATAATTATATATATATGAGTGCTATGTGAAAAATGTTGAATAAATGTGTATGGAGATGGGAGGTTGATTTGTCGAGAACAGTTATATTTGTAGAGGATGGTTTGTAATTTGTATGGGATATACTAATGTGTACGGGAAAATGTAGATGATGGTTGGATATTTTAAATGTGCAAATGTGATGAATATAGTTATATGATTTATATGTTCATATGCTAAATGATTTATTAAGGTAAATGCGATATTGTTATATTATGTTTTAAATGTTTACTCATTGAGTTTGCAACTCATAAAAATGTGCACTTTTAGTTTTAGGTACAAATAGTTAGACAGGAGCACATTGAGACAGATTATTAAGTGAGATAGCTACAGCTCCATCACTCTCTCTCTCTCACTACCCTAGACATGTTTTATGTACATATATATGCATCTTATATGATATGTATGTTTTGTGTGATATTTTGTTAGAATTATGATATTTTATTGTAAGTGGTTATTGATTACTGAAATATAATTTGTTGATTGATCTTGGGTCAATGAGATAAGAGTTATGCTTTAGTTGATTAAAGGTTGATTTAAGGTTGATTAATGGTTACAATAGGTACAACACGAGCCATGTCCAACTAGCACAGGCATCATGTTGTATATAAAATAGGGAATGTGCTAGTCTAACACGGGGCTGTGCTTATAGGACATGTCACACTAATACGGACCATGTTTTAGGTCATGTATAAGGTCATTTTTGTAACCATATTAATAATAGAAAGGCTTATACACATTATACTAATGGTAAATAAATAGTATAAATACTAGAAATATCAAAATAAATCTAAAGTTTTAAATTATTAGGATTTACATAATGTAGTTAATTGAGGAAGAAGGATTATTAGTTAAAAGAGAATGATAAACTCATGATCAATCAACATAATTAGTTTAGGGTGTTATATAATGTGGATTGAATTCAGTTATAACCTTAAAACTAACATACTGAAATTTTTGTACAAGTATAATATGGATTGTTTGATCATGTGATGACCTAATTAGTGTTAAATCCTGTTTATAAAATGACCTAGGATGGTTTGAGAATGATTTAATGGCTAGAATTAAAAATCATTGTTGGTCGAATCTTTAATTGATCATATATGGCCTAATTATGCATGATTATGTTATTACATGTGCTTGTTTAGGTTAGAAAAAATGGTAACAATTTTTTTGATCAATTGGAGCGTAAATCATTTTTTTAGCTGGTCTAAGATATTTTTAAAATAATTTAAGGTGTGGTCTAAAGTTATTTTGTTGACCTAAACCCTAATTGACCTAGAAATAAAATGGTTTGAATATGTTGATGTTCTTACGTAATAGTCTTATTTGATTAGATAAATAAATGAATTAAAGTTGTTAAGTGTGTTCTAAATGGATTAAAATCTGATTTAAGTATTTTTATAAAATTATTTTTAGGTATGGCTGTTAATTGCATGTTATAGACTCACTTTTAGTCTTAAAGACCAAGTCACTTGGAGCTAACATGTTTAATTAACAAAATTGAGTTATTTTTGGATTAAAACGGTTATAATTGAATAAATTTGAAATTTTCTAGCAGATAAATCGAGTTTTATGAGATTAATTATGAGTTTTAATTAGTGAATAAAATTGATTTAGGGTTATATGCTTAATTTATGGCTTTATTGCAAATTGTTTTGGAATTATGGCTTGTCTAGTACAAGTTGCATCTTGGTTGATGAATTGTATCTTTTTTTGTGTATGCATATGCGTGTCATACATGTTTCATGTTTTTTTTATAATTCATGTTATGTGTGCATATTGCAATTTTAATGTTTACGACATGTTACGACATAAAATAAAAAATGGCAAAATAGGAAATTCGCTAATGTGTTCCAAGGCATAGAGCATTTAGCATGTGTTAAGGTTTTTAGGAGACAGTTCATTTGATAAGTCTATTGGATCTCGGTCCAAGCCTGTTATGGGGTTTAATACTAGTTAACCCATGGACACAATATTCAATATGGGTTTGACAATTAAACATAAAATTGGACTTTTTTGATCCATGAGTGATGTAATATTCATGTATATATATTTGAATGTGATGAATTGCATGGTGAATTCATGAGCCTTAAGTTTTTTTAATTAATGAAAATGGTCTACATGCAATTGAAGATTATTGTAAAGTTTTAAATTTCTTAGTGTATAAGAAGATTTGAAGACTATGTAATCCTTAGCCCACTAGGAACACAAAGCCCACTAGAATGGAGAAGCCCAACCCTTGTAATGAGCAGGAAGACTATATTATGCAATAGTACAGGTCTTTAGTTGTACATTTTAGGACCATGTTTATCACGTTAAAATCTATTCACATTATACATGCCATGTATGGATGAATGAGAAAGCTTTTGCATGTAAGCCGTAATTAAAATGAATCCTTAGAAATAGTATATCAAATGTTACCTTTTCAATTCAAACCACATTAAAAGCATCGAACGTTATTTATGTACACTAGGAGTCCTAGGTGCACCCATTTATTTTTTATGAAGGATTGGTTGTGATTGTGGGTTCGAATTAACGTGGAATGTTGTGGCCGGACCTAGGCAATGTAAAAGGGTTTTTGTGCTCTATATTTTAAGGTGTGACTTATTTGATCCAAGAGTCATGTTTGGAACATGATTCGGTGTTTTCTTACATAAGTATCTTAACCTCTAGATGTACAGGCTCAACTTAACTAGAGTGTTACTGGGAAAAGTGGATCTTGGCCAACAAGAATCACTAATGTGAATTATTTAAAGGAATATTAATTTGATTGTGGACTAATAAGACCTTAACTAATCTAGTTGGTTTTTAATTCTATAGGTTGTAAAATTGAATAAAATAATCCAAAAAATTTCATACCGTGGTTTATCCTTCAAAGGAGGGTCCAATTATATAGACTAGTCTCAAAACTTAAGGATAGTCCTTGAGCAAAACAAGAATTTGTATGTTTTAGATGCCCCTCTTCCCTCTGAGCCAGCTAAGAATGTGTAAGTATTCAAATAGAAGCCTTTAGGACAAAAACTAATTCCAATGATGCCACATGTCTTGTCATGCCCTGAGATTTTAACTATAAAAATTGGGAGTAAATGAGAGAGAGAATATAAGGAGAGAGTGGAATGCAAGAAGTGAATAGTTGTGTTAAAGGGGTGGCCTAGAGAGACATAAAGGGTAGGAAGATTGAAAAGAAATATGGGAACCTTGTGGAGACAAAATTGGGAGAGAGTGTTACAAAGACTTGTAGGTTACACAAAAAGGGTTAAATTTTATGAGTGAGCTTTATTTTAGATAAATATAAAAAATAATTTTGTTTATAATTGACTAATAATGTAATGAAATTTTGTCAAACATTTAGGGATTGGAAATGGAGTGTAATTAGAGAGTTTATTAGGCAAGCGCGTTTAGCTTGGATTTGAGGTAAGTGTATACATCCACACTTAGCTAACTATCGTTCGCCTATTGTATGGTTAAAGATATTAAAGATTATGAAAACCTGGTTATTGTGTTATATCTGGTTGAAAGGCACTTTACTTATTATTATGAGGCATCTGATGATCCTTGTGATGCTTTTATGAATTATGATAATTGGGTTGCATGAAGTGTTGTGTAAGTTCATGCGAATGAGGTGTATGTTAACGAATTGAGATATCTGAGTCAAATGTGATGTTTGAGGTTTGAATGTAATGATATGCTGTGATTGAGATGATGTTATCTAAGAAGAGGTTCATGTTTGAGTTTTAATGAAAATGTGTATTTTGATATAGTGGATTTTATGTGGGTGTTTGAGTTTGTGTGTAATTCGAGAATGGGATGATATGAATGAACTATATTGATTGAACTGAGGGTGGTTACATGAATTAGATGATAGAGAATATATATATATATATATATATAACATAAGAAGGAAATTATTACAAAATGTGTGATAGATGTAAGTGTGTGCTTCAATACTTACCTATCCAGTGATTTCTTTTGAACGGTTAAGTATATTTGCCTTAATAATGCATATGTGTATATAAGTGTATGTAATGTGTGAAATGCGACAATGAAACTTTTATGTGTATGATATTTGAGTGTGATAGCGTTATGAAGATGGTTAAGTTAATTATTGTTTTTGTATATTGTGTTGAGATGATTTATGTATTTGATAAGAATGCAAGTGGTTAGACATGTGATTATTCTATGTGGTTGATAAAGTGGATGATAATGTTCTGTGATAGAGTTTAATAGTAGTAATGGTTGAATGCACTTCATGAAGGATATGAGTGATAATTGAATGTGCTTACATAAATGTAGTCTAAATTCAATGTGTGTAAAGTGATTAATGAAATTTTGTATATGTTGAGGATTGAGTTATTTATGATTCAGAAATGATTGTTTGACCTTGATGATTATAACATTGTTGGTGAGATGTATGATCGAACATGAAAATGATGATGGTTTGAATATACTGCCTGTTATGTGTGTGGTTGTGATTGAGTCGAATGCATTCATAAACATGACATCATAACGTATTGCATTAGAGGAGCATGCGGCTCATAGGCACGTAGAAGAGCATGCAACTCATAAACATTGTGGAGCATGTGGCTCAAAATAAAATTAAATAAAAGGATCATGAGTCTCAAAACTTTTGGGAACAAGAAGCTCAATTTGAATTTGGGAGCAGGAGGCTCAAATGATTCTTATAACATCCAAAAGATGGATTCTTGCATTGGCATTAATCAATATATTCATATTGTATTATGAGAATAAAGAGATAATAGAAATCATAAGTATATACAAATGAATAAAAGAATGATTATGGGTTGAATATTTTGTATCTTTTGTATACCTCTATGCATTAGATTGGATGCATTCATGAGCATAACATCATGACATCTTGCATTATAGGAGCATGTGGCTTATAGGCACGTAGAGGAGCATACGACTTATAGGCATGTAGAGGAGCATGTGACTTATAGGCATGTAGAGGAGCATGCGACTAACAGGTATTGTGGAGCATCAGGCTCAATTGATAATGAAGAAAAGAGCATGAGGCTCAATTATGTAGGAGCATAAGGATCAATTTGATTTTGGGAGAAAGTGGCTCATTTGATAAATGAAAGATTTGATAATGAGATTATTGCATCAGTATGCATCACGATATGAATTGTGATAATTCAGTAACAATGAGAAAGAGACATGAGAGAGGTTCCAAATTGAAAAAAAATGAATTGATATGGTGTTATGAGAAATGGAGAAAAGTGTGGGCACGCATAAAACTCTTATGTATGATTTATTTTTGTTGATGAATGCATGTGACTATCATCTTGATTTATTGAGTATGGTATTGTGTGTAGGTTGTTGTTTGTGATAAAAAGGAAATGAGTGGAAAGGCTTTGAATGTCATATGTTGTGTGCGTGGAAGTTTCACCAAGTAAAACTATGATGGTCAATAACGTGTGTTACTTGGTAGAGTAACGTTAGTTAATTGGTCTTAGTGTGATTTATACCCTCTGTAATGTGTGTTGGTTGTTTGTTGCGTATTCTGAGACTAATGATTTATACTAACGCACGTTGGCTCTTAAATAACGTACGATAATTTGGGATTCCTTTGATTAATGTATGTTACTCTATATTTATACGTATGTTACCTTTCCTTTTTTATACCTTTCATAATGTATTTAGTAAGGATAGTGAAAGGCCACAACTAAATCAATGTGTGATAACTAATGAACGAGTACATTAGGTATACTATAGTCAAGTAAGGGTATTGATGTACGCATTTATCGAGTCTTTGAACTCACAAGTTGTATTTGTGGTTTTCTTGTATGTTTAACAGATTGGCAATGAATTCCAAATGCATGCTAGGAGGGAAATGACCGGGTTCTAGCAAGCGCACTAGATCGGTGTAGTTTTACCACGGAAGTATTCCTCCAGGGATCGAATCTCTCGAGGAATGTCGTATTTAAATTGATTCGGTGCTAGCAATAAAATAAAGGAAAGCAATAAATATGAATTGAATTGTGGGATTTCGAATTGAACAAGGAAATGTAAAGACAAGCAACTAAAAATAAAGACTCATCAATGGACTAAAGATATGGGTTTTTCTAGACTTTAATAGATTTCATACTTGGTTACTTAATGACTCGAGATTAATGACGGTGTTCTCGCTCTATCCTCAATTAAGAGTCCCTTTCGAGATGCTCAAAATTGCGTCCTTAAGACTCGCAAGTGTTCTACTCTCGTGATACACTAAACAAGCAAAG
>CANYCX010744831.1:0-10419 GCA_948193385.1 Breynia disticha f. nivosa
AAGTACCCAAGGTTACTACACATCCATATCTATCCAACAAACTCAATTTTATTCAATTCGGAGCTCGAATCAATGATATATCGCATCCTAAAGTATGGAGATGCATAAAACGATATTTAAAAGATTGGTTTCATAGAAAACTCACCAAATCAAAAGCCTTAATTGTATATATAACTCCCAAGCACCAAATTTTGATGTAGAACGATGAGTTTTAGGGTTTTTGGTCTTCAAAATGGAGAGGAGAGAGAGAAGAACGAGATTTGAATGGAGAAATGAAGATATACATATGTTTATATATATATATATATATATATATATATCTCGGAAATGACCATTTTGGCCTCGGCTTTACATATGACCTTCTTTTCATATTTCTCTCTCTCGGTATAACCTAACTTCACAAATTTTAATTTCTCACATTATTTCTAACACTCCACATTAATTAATAATTAAAACCTTTCGCGAAAAATTTATTCGCACATTTATGAAATATTCTCAAAATTTCCATAAAATTCCATAAAATGGAGGACGTTACACTTGTAATTGTAAGAATTTGACATTGAAATTAGGGACATAGTGGGTTTAGAAAATGCAGTGGATGACGATCTGAGTAGATTACCTCACATTAAAGAAGATGGAAAAAAGGTTAACGACGAGTTTTTGGATGAAAACCTGTACAAGGTAAGTTCAAAAAGGCCTTAACGAGACTCCTAGTTTCCAGATTTGTGAATTTCTTGGTTTTTGGATAGTTTCTAGAGGATTCCAGCCGTGCACAAAAAGATAAACTCAGGAGTAACGCAAAATACTATGTTTGGGACAAGCCGTTTCTTTGAAAATTTTGCGTCGATCAGATTATACGTAGGTGTGTCCCCGAGACTAAAATTGCTTTTATTCTTAACTTCTGTCATTCTGCAGTTTGTGGTGGACATTATGGACCTTAGAGGATGACGAGGAAAATATTTGAATTAGGTTTCTATTGGCCCAATATTTTTAGAGATTCTTATCTATTTTGTAAGTCGTGCCGAAGATTCCAAAATTTAGGTAATATTGGTCGAAGGAATGAGATGCCTCTCACAATGATTTTAGTGAGTGAAGTATTTGATGTGTGGGGCATCAACTTCATGGGGCCATTTCCTCCCTCTTTTGGTTTTTATTATATTATTTTGACTATGGATTATGTATCAAAGTAAGTTAAAGCAAAGGCCATTCTTACTAACGATGCCAATGTTATTACAAAATTTATCAAAGCTAACATTTTTTAGATTTGGTACACAAAAGGCAATCATAAGTGACATAAGGACAAAGTTTTGTAATTGGATAGTGGGTGCGCTGCTCAAGAAATATGGAGTAACACATCAGACCTCTACGGCGTACCATCCACAAACCAACGGTCAGGCTAAAGTTTCCAATAGAGAGATCAAATGTATATTGAAGAGAACTGTCAATCTGAATAAAAAAGATTGGAAAATGAAGCTCAATGACACACTTCGGTCTTCAAGAATCCATTAGGTATGTCTCCTTACTCTATAGTTTATGGGAAATTCTGTCATTTGCCTGTAGAGATTGAACATAAAGCATAATGGGCGATAAAGCAATACAACACTGACATGAATGCTTGCGGTCAACAAAGGAAACTGCAATTGCAAGAGCTCAAAGAGAGTACAAACAATGCTTATTTGAATGCCACTATTTAGAAAGTGCAAACAAAAGCTCTACACGACCGAATATTTGTCTCTAAATAATTTTTTGTGGGTCAAAAGATTTTACTCTTCAGCTTTACTCTTAAAGTTCATATAGGGAAATTGAAATCCAAATGGGTAGGTTCTTTTGTTGTCACGAAGATTTATGACCATAGTGCTATTTACATTCAAACTTTAGAAACAGGTAAAATCTTCAAGGTAAATGGACAAAGGTTGAAGCCTTACTACGAGGGATTCGAGTTGTACACTGTTGAAATGGAATCCCTTAGCGTTCCAGAAAACTCTCTGGGACACAGGATAACCCGTCTAGCTATAGAGACATTAAAAGAATTGCTTCTTGGGAAGCAAGCCAAGTTTATTTTGAGCTTGCATTTTCTTTTAGTTATTTCATTTTTAGTTATTTTCATTTATTTATTTGTTTTTTTAAGTCAGTTTGTCAGATTTTGTTAATTTACAAACTCATCTAGAAATTAAATGTGGGTAGAGTTTGCATACTTTCACTATGTCACTCTAATTGAAAAAACTTGGAATTTTTGTAGGTGGAAACAAGGAGAAACAATTTTTTATGCACAGTGGATGGAAAACTACGTGTGGTCATGTCGACAACGTGTAGTAGACTAAGCAATGTCGTGCCAACAACGCGTAGTCGATAACCACTATGCGTAGTCTCCTAAATCATGCACACAAATAGTGGTGCTTCTTCTTCAATTTTTCAAATCCTTCAACCCCAATTTGTGTGAAGGAACCTTCATTACCACCATCAATACCACTTCCAAACAGCCACATTGCTTCGAAAATGCCTCCAAGACATAGGTCCACACGTAACTCAACAAAGTCGACCCAATCTACTGCCTAGTTTGTCCTTATACCTCCAAGTTCACCTCCTTAAGCTTCTAACCATCGACGACCACTACCAACTTGCCGCTTAACTAGGTCCAGCTGCCGCCGTGAGCCAATACCACCACTGGTGAAGGTATCGGTCGATTCTACCGACGACGAGGACGATATGTCAGCCGTCTCCTCACAGTAATAACCTGAGGAACTGAATGTGCCACTCAATCCCACTTTTAAAGAAGAAGAGAACCCCGAGCCACATCATAGGATGCAGAGGCACTTCTTCCATTTGTGCTCAGCCCGCCTCGAATGCCAGAATCCAACTGTAGTGGTGGTTGGAGCTGACTATGATTCACTTCACGAAACGACAAACGCAGGTATAGATAGATGTGTTCCAAGTCCATCTGTCTCGGTAAGTATGTTTATCCATCTGTAATGTTTATTGATGGAAATTCGTTATATGAGGATCGTGTTGTTAGACTAGGATTAAGTGGGTATTTTAGTTGGTTGTTGCTTGTTTTCAAACGGTTATGTCGTGAGTTCTTTACGTCATTTAAATTTAATCTCGACAATGATACGACTATTTATTCTCCCGATGTGGTCCAATTTAGGTTGCTTGATAATCATTTTTCATTTTCCATTCATGCATTTTGTGACTAACCTCCTGATTTTGATGCATATTTTCTTTATTCGGAGTGGTTCGTCGACCTCGAGCCTTATCACCCTAATAAATCCAAGGGTGCTACTTTACGACGTCCGCATTGGGCGGATGTTACATAGAGTTCTTACATTTAACATTTCTAGAAGGAAAAACCCGATCACCATTCTTTCCAAACTTGAATTCTTTTTAATATGGTGTTTGGAAAATAATTACCGCATGAATATAAAACAATTTTTATGCACACAATTTTTTAAAGTCATTAAGAAACTAAACAAGTCTATGTTTATAGGTCATTTGATTACCTACCTAGCCATGCAGTTTTGTGATTTTGATCTTACTCATAATGAATTAATTGAGTTTTCCTATACAGAGATGTCAGAAAATGAGGCTTTATGCAAGATGCAATTGATTCACCATACTATCCTGGGATATGAGTTCTACTCTGTAGAATCTGCTTTGGATCTAGCGACCAGAGACTCGAGGGATCTATGTGACCGCTTGAACATGATGGAGACAATGATATAAACCATTGATAGGAACATAACTTGGATGGACAGTAGACTATGCAACCTGCTGAAAACATCAAGGATTATCGATCCGACAGTATGACGACAATTGAGACAGAAGCATCTCTCTCCTTACACTCTTTACATTATGTTTTCTTGATTCATAATGAGGATACTGTGTAGCTTTAAGTGTGGGTGGGGGAATTGCATTTGCATGCCATTTCATGTGGATTGTTTATATGTTTGCATAGTTGATTTCCTATTGTCATTATTGCATTAATGTTGCATTTGCTTACTTGCATTGCAATCATTTTACAAGTTAAAACATGTGCTTTAATCAAATTTTGTATCACTTTGAGATTAGAGGAAAGAAATTTGATTTTTCTTCGTTAAGTCTTTTTAAAACCTTTGTGAATCCAACTTGCATTATTTATGTACTTGTAGTTTAGCTTTGAACAACCCCCGGTACAAGAACCGATAGGGTTATGAGCTTCACACAAAACCTTTGTGAGATTTTTTAGCCTTAATTTCATGTGAATTTTGGTTTATGGTGTTGATGTGTTGAAAGCCTTAATTTTGCTCATGTTGTGTTGAAAATGAAAGTAGACAACTCTAGAATGAATGAAAAATGCAAGAAATGTTGGTAGAGTTTCCTAGACGTGATTAAAACTATGATTTGAGGTTGCTATGGTTGTAATAGTTGATTGCTGTGAACAGAAAAAGAAAGAAAATGAACAAAAAATGAAAGAAAAGAAATACGATAAAAAAGAGAGAAAAGAAAAGGACAAGACAACAAGAAATTCCAAAATATGGCAACCTTGTTAAGTAAAGTAAAGGGGTAGGTTTGTGTAAAGAATTGGGACACCATGTTTTGTGGTTTTGTGCTTAAATTCATTACTTGCATATTGTGATTTGAATGTTGTTTGGATCTCTTGACTTATAATTATACCCCTTAGGCACATTACAAGACGATGAAAGCCCTCTTTGATTGGTTATTTAATTTCTTGAGTTATTAACTTGGTTGAGATTGATTGAATGTCAAGGCTTGAAAAAGAAGTTTTGTTGATTGGTTGGGTGAAAACACTGAACCTCTATACACTATTTGAGAGATTGAGTGAAACTTATGAGAGTGTTGTTTTATTGCTCTAGAGGGGGCCTACCGGTGTGGAGAATTATCTATTTAATGAGTTGGTCGTCATTGTGATGGTTGCGTTCTTTGTTAAGGTTTGATTGCATATTGATGTGAGTTGTTTGCGCAATGATTGAGAAAGAGTTGATTGAGAAATTTGAACTATTTCCTTGGTTTTAATTTGATACATGTTTGAGGACAAACATGGTTTTAAGTGTGGGTAGTTTATTTGGTTGCATTTCATGCATACATTTAGCTCTTATTTATATTTATTTAGCATGCATTTCATAATTTATTGTTTGAATTACTTGCATCTTCTATTTTATGTCTCAGGTCCTCGTAAATGTTGTTTTGGACCCTCAATTTAAAGATTGGACACTTAGAAGAATTGAAGGAGGATTGGGAAGCTTAAGTTACCGAGAAACAGGAGCTGACACGGTGTAGTCTCAGACTACGCGTGGTCACTACCACTGCGTGTAGTTGCATCTTCAACAATTGCGTCGAACACAAAGTACGCGTGGTCGTGCCCACCACGAGTACTCCTGATTCCACCATGCGTCACCTGCTGTCTCGCGTGAATAAAATTAAAAGAGGATTTAGGTTTTCATAGTTAGTTAGTTTTAGACATAGTTTAGAACAGTCTTTCTCTGAGGAGTTGTCAAGAACGGAGTTTTACTGTTCGTCGTGAACGATTCAGTGGTTTATTATTATTTTGTTATAATGTTTGTTGCCATGAGTGACTAGATTCTATTTCTAGCTTCAATAATTTGAAGTCTTACTCTGGTACTTTTCATGAGATTCTAAACCTATTTCTATTAATATTATTATTGCATTTTATTTCTTTCCTGTGTTTGATTCTGTGTTGTTGGTTTAATGTGGCCAGTTGAATTAATAGCATAGTGTTAGTCTGTTAGTTAATGCGCAGTAGTTTTATTGCTTGTTTAACATTGGTGACAAGTTAATGGTGTGTCCTAGAGATTGTTCAATCGATTAGAGAAGTAGTTTGCAAGGGTGTCCCAGAATTACCGACCAATTAAGTAAAGATTGATTGTTTGGCATTTGTCAAAAATTATAACTTGTCTGCAATAACTATTAATTTATTACTCGTGATCTATGATTGAAATACCAAATAAGATGGATAATCGCCAGAGCTAGGCTTTCATTAATATTTTTATTTCGTCAATCTTGCTGTCCTTTTAATTACAACATGTTCTTATCATTATTGATTTATTCCACTTGATCTTCACCTTTGTGTTTCTAACAATTGAATAGAACTAAACCGATCCCTGTGGATTCGACCTTGTTTGCCATTATCTACAAACTTGGGGAACAGGAAATTTTTGATGGATTCAACACCCAGTTAGAGAATTTTATACCAACATGCTTTTTATTATAAGTGGGAATCAAACTCGAGCAACTATGATTAATAGTAGGGTTAAGAATAAAGGAACTATCATAATTTAGAATGTGATATGAAAATGGTTTTGGATGAAGCGAGAGGGAGTAAGGCCCACTTGCTTGAATTATTATAGAATCTTGGTGAAGAATAAAAATTGTGATGACTCGAGTGATGAAGAAGATGAGCCAAAGATAGAGTGGACCTTCAATCTTGAAGGGGGTATTCAAGAACTTTGATACTTGATGATAGTAAAGAGTAATAAGCCTTTAGAGGTAACAAAATTGCCCATTAAGTATTGAATGTTGCACTATGGTGTTAACCGTGTGATTTTTCTGAAGAAAATGAGGAACAACTTCATTTTCAATTAAGACGTGGAGATAATTTGACATATAGGGGCCAAATGGGAAGTCAATTTTCTTCATCTTATATTGAGGATGATGAATGAAAAGAGCAAATGTATTCATGTAGCGATGTTCAATCAAATCTCCAAATAGAGAGGGATGCATTTTGGAGCATATATTATGAAGATTTTAAAAGAAAATAGGATTAATCTTGAAGGTGAAACATTCTCTCCATTTCAGTTACTACCATGAATTTTGCAACAATGAAGCTCATTAAAACAAAGAAGCAAGGCTGGATGTATGAACCTCATACAAGGACACTTAATATAATTCCTCTTGATGAAGGAGGATCACTTTTGAATGTCACCCCTAGGAGGAGTTCAATGAGGAAGAGCAATCTTGGGACTTAGGATGTGGGAGCTTGCAAAAGGAGATTGAAGCAGTTCGTACTAAGCTGGGTCACATGCCAAAAGAGATTCATGGAGAGATGAGCACTATGAGCCAAATGATTAAGAAGGCCTCTACAACCGTTGAAAATATTTTGGAGATACTTACTTGCAAAGATGGCGATGATGTTGCTCATCCATAGGGTTATAGTGTATCTCATTAGACCATACATTTTCCTCATCCATCTAATTATTTGGACATCCATCTTGTTTCATGTTATTAGTTGTTGTGATTGTGATTTGCATTTTTTTAGTGTTGAATTATGTTTGTTGTATTTTGATATTTTTTTTGGGCTATTTTGGATTCTATGGTGTTTTTGATTTTATGTATTTGTGATTATTACATGTTCACATTATGTGTGCCTAATTTTCTTTCTTGTCTTTTTTATGAATGCCAAAAAGAGGGAGACATATATTGTAAATGAATTTGAGTGAATTTATTAATTTGTTGAATAAGGGAGCATACATTAAGGGAGAGCTTATATTATATATGGTTTCTTTGGATACTAATACCCTAAATAAGGTTCAACCCTGATATATATATCTATTTTGTCTCTCTTGTGTTTTCAACACTTTTATCAAATTAATTTGAGCTTATTAAGTCCTTCCTATATTTTGATATTGTTGGAAAACAATAAACTTGATAAAAATTAATTTCACGTCAAAAGATACTTGATAGGTTGACAAATGATGGAAGTAACACAAGTGAATTGTTCAAAGTTGTTTTTGGACAGCTTTTTAGTCAACTAAGACACATTCCTCGTCGACTAAAGAAGTTTGTTAGTCGATCATGAATATTGCTACTTGAGTAGACCAATAGTACATATTGTCAAAATAGTTACTAAAATGAAAGCTCTTGAATAAAAAAATTACTGGTTGACCAAAACATCAAGTTACTCAAGTAGAAGAATTTTTAGTATACCAAAATTGAAGCTGCTAGTCGACCTGTACTTGGGCTAGTTGACTAAAAAGTGCTCTACATCAAAAAGCACTATTTTACAGCTTCTAATTGGGACATACTTTGTGCCTAACGATCATATTTTAAAAACTGGGTATAAAGACTCAAGTATCTGAAGAGAAAGATAAGAGACTACATTTTAATGCTTATGAAGATCAAATTCATATTCTCTTAAGATTTCTTATTTTTCTAAGTTACTTGTGCAAGAGTATATTGTTCATATAGTCTATTCTTCATCCTTGCACAATTTTTTTTTATATTGTCAAGTGTTCTAGCATAGTTTATTATTCTTGTAAGGTAGGATTTGAGTCATAAATCAAATCGAGGTTGTAAGGTAGCTTAAGTCAAAAATCAAGTGTGCAAGGACATTCTCACTAAGCTTGAAAGTGAAGTAATAGCAAAGAATTTGCAAAAATCCTAAGTGAGAGCTTAGGTAGTGGATGTAGGTGTTAGGTTTGAACCACTCTATATCTTGTGTCATTGTTTTATCTTCTTACTTCTGCAAAAAATTTTCCATTATTAATAGCTCTATTCAACCCCCTTCTAGAGCTATTTATAGTTCCACACAATGATGAGGATTAGATAGGAGAACAATCCAATTCCATGGCAATGCAAATTCTCTATTATGCATTGAATCCAAAAGATTTAAATAGAGTGGTCTGATTTGACAATGCAAAGGAGATTTGGAAAATTTCTAAAGTCATATATGAAGGGACTACCCTAGTAAAAGAAACCAAGATCAATATTATTCTCCACAGATACAAGCTATTTACTATAAAAGAGGGTGAAAGAATTACCTCTATGTTTGGATAGGTTTGTTGAGATTAGAAATGGCTTAGTTTCCTTTAAAAACCTAAATTACAAAGTGATAGAGTACAGAAGATATTAAAATCACTAACAAGAGAATGGTATGTTATCATAACAACAATTATGAAGTCTAAAGACTTGAACAAACTAGAGTTCAGTTCTCTAATTGGATCATTACTGCATTATGAAATAATTATTAAATCAAAGGGACTCAAGATCAGGTCAAAGGAGAAAGAGAGGGAATAACACTCGAAGCATCCAATGAAGAGAGTGATGAGGAGTATAGAGACTTGGAGGTAGATGAAATGTAGCCCTCTATGCCAAGAATGTGAGGCGATATAACACATTCTTGGAAGAAGAATGAGAGAATTAAAGACAAAACTTAAAGGAAACTATAAGATAAACCTATAATCAAATTCTAAGAATAATGATGACACTTGCTACAATTGTGAAAGGATATGTCATCATTAAAAAGATTGTAGATTGCCTTCATCAAAGCTCCAAAATGAGAAGAACAAAGTAAATGACAAAGAGGCAGACATTGCCACATAGAGTGATGAAGAAGATAATGATGAGAGGAGATAATAGAACAACCTTGCACTCATGACACTCAAATCTTATTTTAGCAATGAGGAGAGTGAGGTAGATCTTTTTACTCAAGGATGAATTACTTGTCATTTTTATCCTTAAATAATGACTATGCAGATCTAGTAAAAGATAAAAAATTTCTTCAAACATAAAATAGGTTGTTAGAAAGTGAGAATGAAGACTTGCTTGAATCTTTTGATGAATCTAGTAATCATTCTCATTACATACGTAAATATGAAAAATTTAAGTTGCAACTTAATATGGTTTAAAAGGAATGTAGCATGCTCATTTGTAAATATACTAGTGCTAATGACAAGTTTGAGAAATTCTTAAAATGCTTAAAATGCAAAGATACACCTTATTAAAATGTGGTTTAGGTTATGATAAGGTCGAAAATGAAAAACCTTTGTTCAATAAACTAGACCATTTAAGAAATAAGTTGAATTTGAAGGTGCCTAAGTGTGGTAAATGTCTCAAAATGGGTCATAACGCATTCTCTTGTCCTGTACCTAGAAGAACAATTATGACAAAGAAGATTTGGGTTCTAAAACGAACAAGAGTGATTGATGGAATTTATATGACTAACCATAATGGAACCAAACAAGCATATATACCAATTAAAAGAACTTGATTCTTGTTTTGTAACGCTCAAATTTCTAAGATTTAATTCAATTAACCATTAATTTCGGCAATATTTTTTTTTAATTTTATTTTAAAAATTAAATATTATATATATATGCACCTATGATTTTTAAAATGAATCATACGATAAATCGAATAACTGAACAATCATAAAAATGACAATTCTTATTACATCAAAAAATGCAACCCATACTAATATTATATTTTTTTTTTAAATGCTCCTCTAACCTTGCTCGTGGAAAATCCTCCTGAACCTGCACACATATACACAACAAAACAAGGGTGAGTATTTAGAATACTCAGTAAGCGTATCCCTAAAACTGTTATGCTGAATGCGCAGGGGAACCTTCGGCCTAGACGGCCTAACCTCCACACAAATATAATCCTTTAAGCCTATTAATCAATAGA
>CANYCX010745087.1:0-23307 GCA_948193385.1 Breynia disticha f. nivosa
CTTCAACTACTCTTTTTCTAAATTGCCTTACCTTAATTTCATCTTCTCCATTCAATAATTGAATGTCCCTATCCTATCCATTCCATACAATTTAATTAAAGCTAACTATATGCGATTTATTTCAATAAAATTTACCCTATTATAGTAATTATATTGCTACCTCTTATCCCATTGAAATCATTTAGGAAGTTTAACCACAAACCGCATATATAAATAAAGGTAATAGGCAGCTTTTTTCCACTCAGTGGATTGGCTAGTTTAAATAGGAAATTGCACTCATGAATTCATGAATTGTAGCTTTCACTTTGCCTTTTTTTACTTTAAAATCCACTTTTTCTTTTGTTTACTATTGGTTCCTTAAGGAAGTGCAACTCTTTGTGACAAATGTTTTATTTGTGGAATGGACCACACCAAATCCAATTGCTTCATTCACTTCCCCATATTTATATAAACCCCTCTCCTCTTTTCTTCACCTTCATGCCAAATCCTCGCTTTTCTTTCTTCCTTAGTACTCTTCTTGTACCAACATCAATCTCTCTTCAATTTTCTATCATCAATTACCTACCTTCTGCCCTACCTACACTTGTTTACGCTCGCTTTCTCTTTTTGTTTCTTTAATTTATCTTCTTCTTCCCTACCTGCATATATTCAGCAACTTCAAATAAATTCTCATCATCATGAAGAACAAGGCAACAGGATTCTTCAAGCGGATGGTCTCAATGTTGACTTCAATGGCAAAAGCCAAAACCTTAGCTCTGAAGAACAAAACTAATGCCTTCAAGGCCAGGCTCATAATAATGTCATTGCTAAGGAGCAGGGATGTAAGTTTGATGAGTTCCATGTCTCACAAGCTTCAGAACGCTTTGACGGGGAAGAAACATGATGGAGATCAAGAAGAAGAAAGTGCGGAAGGTAAAGGTCAGAGTAGCGCAATAGTAGTGTACAACAGGAAGCTGCATAACTCAATGTCCTTTCCGGAACACGTTACGTACTCGGAGGTGGCAGCTGATGATGAAGACCGAGATGAAAATAATGCGTATCGATACGAATACGAAGAGGATATGGAAGAGAAGTATCCGGACCTGACACACTCGTTGTTTGAGTTGGAAGACGAAGACCCAGGAGGGTCGGTGATAGAATTGGTTAAGAAGACAAAGAAAGAAGGGGAAGAGTTTAGATTGGAAGACGAAATAGACCAAGTGGCGGACTTGTTCATAAGGAGGTTCCATAAGCAAATGAGGATGCAGAAGCAGCTGTCTTTGAAGAGGCATGAAGAAGAGTTAGTTGATTAGAGTAGGGAGGCACATGCATGCGTAAATTTGCAGAAGAAAATTAAATAATGGTGTGAATTGGGGATGGGAGGCAGCCAAGTTTTTAGAGTGGCCTGAACGTTGTTACTATATGATGTATGTAAGATGTGGAAGATGTGAGCATAATTGAAATGCATCTTTTGTTTCAGTTGTAAACTTTTTCAAGTAAAACGTCACTCCATGTACATAATCCAAGTTGTTTTTAATTTGGTTTAATGCGCATTTTCATGGAATCGATCGCAGATTTTTCACTATTTTTACCTAACATAATACGTAAAGCACTAAAGTTCAACCTCATGACATGATTAAACACATTTGGGTTGATGCTTTATCGATTATCAGCTGAAAAAGTTATTGGATTTGTTGAATCCATTTCAGGTTGTTGTAGGGTTATGATAATTAGATTCAAGAAATCCTTGAAACAGAACAGGAACCATGTTTATTCAGTTTGGTTCTAATTCCGGTTATGACGGTTTCGATTCTAATTTTGGTTTAACGATTTGGGCTCGATTTTCCTTCAAAAATTAATTGAACCGCCGGTTTAAAACTGTAAATTATCGGTTCGGAACTGTCAATACACAGTACTATGTTTCATAGAACTGGAACAAAAAATGACCGGTTCCTATTCGGTTCGGGTTCTGGTTAACCGGCTGCCGTTCAAATTTTACACATTGGTTAGTCTCCATGCAAACAGGGTGTAAATTAGATGGAATTGAGTGAGGCCCAATGAGAATAGGAAGGTGAGCCCAAAGCATGTAGATGACAACTGCAAAAGCACAAAATCTCCTACCATGGAACACAGCACACCACCTTCTTTTACCTTTTGCCTTCTTCTGCCTCATCCATTAACTTCTTTGTATTGTACAACCTGCTAGTTATAAACCAAATTCAAGTGGAGTATATATACCACAATATATAGAATCTCATGATGTTTTCTCTACGGATTTTCATTCATCCATTAATAACTCATATGGAGATTGTAGTTGATGGCATATAATGAATGAATGAATTAAAGTACACATATGTAAAAACATATGAGATTGATTGATTGATAATTAATAAACAGGATTGGGAAAAAGAAAAAACATGGAAAAGAGAGAAACATCGGACGCTGAGACAGACAAGAAATTGAGTTAAAGGAGATGAGATCTGAGATTTGCTGTCGTTTCACTTTTTCCCTCTAAAATCAATAACCTAACCTCCAATCCAATTCCTGTCTCTTTCTTCTCCCAACCTTTTTTTTAATATTTAGCTTCTTTTCTTAGCTTCCTCCAACGTCACCCACCAACCACCCATCTCTCCATCACCCATCTTCAAATATCTCCCTTAACTATCTTATTATTTTGTCATCAATTTTCTTGAATTCTCCTTCACCTATCTAAATTTCCCATCTTTTTTATCATTCCACTGCTTCCTCTCGCTCATCAACCCAACCCAATTTATATTTTTCTTCAATTCATTCGTAACTGTTGGATTATGATGAATGCTATAAGAAATGGAGAATGTTCTACCTCCACTTCCTTAAGCAGTGAACAGGAAATTGAAGACGATCACATGATTGCTATGGTTTTGTCAGAGGATTTTGCAAACCTTGATGGTGCTGTTGCTCGACGCGTTTCTAATCTCGCCCCTCTTCCTGTACTGTTTTTCTTCATTCTATTTGTTTTAATTTTTGGAAAGACTGCGTCTTTGTTTTCGATTGGAGCTAAAGTTTGATTTTTTTTAACTGATTCTGTTATTATAGCATGTGCCCCGCATCAATACTTTTATTCCCAATATTAGTGATGCTAGTTTGGATCACCAAAGGCTTTTCCAAAGGTATTTCATCGTCTTTGTTTCCAACATTTGATAAATTCTCTGGTTTTCCCCCCTGCGGTTTACGTGCTGCTTCCTGTTTCTGCAGGCTACAGGTTTATGGTTTGTGTGAAGTCAAGGTTTCAGGTGATGGCAATTGTCAGGTTAGTCATATCATTCCCAAATGTATTCATGTCCTCTTATGTTCTATGCATCTTGTTGAGCTTCTCTTTTTCCACCACGTTGCAGTTTCGTGCTCTTTCGGACCAGATTTACAGGTCCCCTGAGTACCATAAGCATATCAGGAAAGAGGTTGTCAAACAGGTAGACTTTTTCTCTATCACATCCTACATTTTCTACCATTTTTCCATTTTGTCAAACTAGTTGGAACTGGAATTGCTTGGCTGTTTAGTTCCATGATATGGAAGCTAATTAACAATAAGAACTTAAATCACTGTTTGATCGAGTTAATATTCTTGCTACTCTTACCATTGTTCTGCTTAACTTTAAACATCTCTGTGAAATTGGACTTGCAATGAGCATGATATCTACACTTTTGAACTGTGGCCTCAGCCAAAAAAAAAAAATTCATACAGCAGCACTAGCTGCAGCACTCATCGTTCTCCATCTTTAAACTGTAGTGTTGGTTTGGGTGCTTCGTATTTCATAATGACACATTGCTATGGTGTATTATGTAACATAGTCATTAATATATTATACATGTTTTACATACCAAATTAGCACTAATGTCAAGGTTTGGTATATTCATCATTAAGTCAACAGAATTAAATATCTAATTGCTACAAAATTTGTTGTTCAGCTGAAAGATTACCGCTCACTATATGAAGGCTATGTCCCAATGAAGTACAAACGTTATTACAAGAAGATGGCAAAGTATGCTACTATTTTGACCGTCTTTACTTGCATTTTCTCTGGACATTGATCCTTGAGTTATTGGTATATACACGTTGTTTCAGTAATGATTTGTGCTAATTTCTCTACGTGGCTGGTCTATGCAGATCTGGTGAGTGGGGTGACCATGTTACCTTACAAGCAGCAGCGGATAAGGTTTGGCATTCTATCTTTATACTATTAACACTCTTTTAAATTCTTAGTTCTGTTTTATCATCGGATAATTATACTGCAGTTTCCAAACTGATATGGTGAAAACTGTGACATGAAAGAGAAACACGAGTAATTGTGCTCTTAATATTGTTCGTAATTGTTTCACCTCCGTTGTTTCTTTGTGTTTTTATTGGTCCAGGTTGTTTGTTCCTTTATGCTTGTTCTTGTCTGTTAACGTAGTAAAATGAATGGCTATTCAGGTTGTATTCAGCGATAACCACAACCTTTCATTCTTCTGTTGCAAACCATCCAAAACGCATGTTCCTCTATAACCATCTCAAGTTAGCTGCATGTGCTGCATTGCATGTATAGAGTTAACAGACAGCAAACAGAAAAGAGTAGGAAATGGCGTGCTTATTTCATGGCATTTATCGTTTTTTCTTTGATTTGGAAACTATTTTGAAACATGCAATGTGCTAATAGAGTGTCAGAGGCACCTGGATCTGAACACACAGAGCTATGGCGGAAATCTTGTCAGAGTGGGCAGTCCATATCTTTGGCCTAGTTTGATTCTTCGCTTTATCGAGTTGCCGTTCACTGTTAATGAATATAGTAGAGTAGTCTTCCCCCAAGATAGGAAGTTACAATCAAGTAGAATCTAACACAATATACTAGAGTCCTAATTAATCTAAGAATATAAAGCTAAGAAATAGAAACTAAAGAAAAGGAAAGCTAAGAAATAGGAAAACTAATTAAGAGAGTAAATTTTCTGTCAATAAAAATATAGTGGAGTCCATCCTCATCTTCTTTCAAAGTATCCTTCGTCTCCGGTTTTCTGCTATTTCAACTCCTCTATTTTATTGCCTGTGGCATAAACACATATTGTCCATTGTCTATCAGTAAATGATGGTGAATGCCTTCTGAAATTTCATTGCTTAAAACAGCGTGTTTCTGTATGACATGAGTACCCGTCCTTTATATGATAACCTGTGTTGAGTGTTTTGGTAATACTTTGGCTGAATTGCCTGAACAGTTTTATTTTAATTGCATGCAGTTTGCAGCGAAAATATGCCTTTTGACATCGTTTAGGGATACTTGTTTCATTGAAATTATGCCGCAATACCAACAGCCAAAGCGAGGTAAGAGTCAACTAGCAGTTAATTTCCAAAGGTTTAATGTCGTTAAAGGGGTATAGATTAATTCAAATTTATTAATTTATTTACGCTTTGGTTTTGTAATGATCTTAGAATTGAAAATGGAAAATGTCGAGTTCATTGGTTTGGTGATTTGAAATTGTGCTCAATAAATAAGAGCTGTTGTCTAATTTTATTGTTGTTGTGAATGACGCAGAGTTATGGTTGAGTTTCTGGTCAGAAGTACATTATAACTCTTTATATGAATTCCGAGGTTTGTTCGTATGAAAATACTAAACTTTATGATTGAGGTGGTTGAAAGAGAGAGTAATTTCAGTTTTGGGAACAATTCTAAGTAGATTTGACTTTGCAGATGCTCCAGTTCAGAAGCCAAGGAAGAAACACTGGTTATTTTAAAGAGGAGTTAGGAGTATGATATAGAATTACGATGTTTAATATGCCGATTTCTGGCAAATTCTTGGTATACTCATGCATACCTGGGTTCATATATTTTGTCGATCAAGACCTCAGTCTGTTACATTGATTTAATTTTTTACAGTGTATTTGCTCCAGTCCGTTGTATTTCCGGAGTAGAATAAGATCTGAGTTTGATGTATATCATCCATAAAGTCGGCACTGCTACATGCTAACACATACATAGCAGTAGGCAGCTTGCAGTACTAGCTAGACTGCCAAATACGACAATGTTTGCTGTCTGTCAATTGTCGTCCTCACAGTTCAATCTACTAACTTCCCTATCATGACATCAGAAATCTGGGAATTCTGTCTACTTTTCTGACATGAGCTATCAAATCTGTATATGTAGTCCCCATCTCTTGATCAATCTTCTTAAATCACCTTGTTGTACTAACTCATTAGTCGAATTGGAGGCTTTCCACGACTCTTATAGAAATTAATTTGAATGATGATCATGTTATAGAAGTAAACACTAATATTCATCTAATTACTTAGCAAAGTGTTTAAATAACTAATCTTCGAGTTGAACTCTCAGAAGTCAAACTTCACGACGAAGGAATTGCTGAACATATTAAAGATCACAATCCATTCAACCTGATCCATTTGACACTACGCTGTGAAGTTGGTAAGAAATTGAGTAGTATATATGAAAAAACAAGTGGTGTTTCTCAGTAACAAAGGTCGCATTTGAGAAGCATATGAACTATGTATGGTTCAGTGGTTATAAACAGGAATGAAACAACCAAATGTTTTTTTTTATGAATAAAGAAATGTGAGTGTTGTGATAACCCGGGAGGTACAATAGAGCATTAATGGCAGAAACTTGAGTTGCTTGGCCAAATTGGTTGAACCGAATTTAAAAGAGTTATAAGCAAAGAGTTGGTTTAAATTTTGATGTTGAAAGATGAAGAGCGGGAAGTGATGAAATCCTGCAAGTGGATACGCATGAAGAGTTGGATGGGGCCTGCATTGCATAGCATAGCATAACATAGGGGGGGGGGAGGAGAGGTTCCATGCACTTCCATGGAAACACTGAATCTGAAACTATTACTTAAAATAGAAAGCAAGCTAAGCTTAAGCTGTGAGTTGGTGTATGTCAGGGAGCTCAGCTGCATTTACATTAATTACATTATGAAGGAAGGGAATGGCAACTACACGTGCTTGGAGGTTGGACTTTCCTATCCACATGTCTCTGTTTCCCTCCCCTCTCTCTATTCAATATTCCTACTTCCCCCTTCCGCTTCCATTAATCCGATGCCGGTGATCATCACAATTTGCCAGCTTTACTATGCCATTGTATATTCATAATTATTGATGCTACCAACTAATAATAACATCCGCATGCCTCTTCCCACCCTTAATCCTTGCCCTTTGCATCTCCACTTCATAATTAACACCATTCTGACGCACAGGAAATCGCACGTATTTTTAGAAAAATGATCTTGATCTCCTAAGTCACATGGTGTTTCAGATTTTTCCACCAAAAAATACCCATTTGAGATCTTGTCTAATTTTTCAAGTGCTTCTCTTCGACTCTTAAATAAAACATTATTATGGGAAGGGCCCTTGATGGGATTTATTTTATGGTAGGTAGTTGGAGTAAAATGTTCTGAAGGGTTGCAGTAAAACTCTGTTGGTATTACTGCAACTTCAAGTTCATATAGAGAAGAGGAAGGAAAGCGCCAAGTATCCAAGCCGAACCCACCGGTTGGGCGGAATGCAAGAACATGGCCAACTGTGAATGAGTACAACCTAAGTGGTCCCTCTGCTCCTCTTGTTACGTTTATCTTACATCGCCATGTGCTTCTCTGAGGTCGTATCTTCATGTTTTCCTTCTGCTGGCATTCCTGCATTGGACTCAGATCATCTTTTTGTCACTTTTTGACTTTTACCTGTTTTTATTCATGTGAATTTTTGACTTTTACCCTCTTCTAAACCCCCACCAATACATTTTCACCCACCACAACACTACACATTTGCAATCATATTCCTCCTTTTTTAATGTCACACTTACATAATTGGTTGCTTTATTTTATTTTCTTGCAAAAAAAATATTACGTATTATGGTCCACTAAAAGAAAAGAAATATTAAAAAAGTGGTATGCTTTACAGTATTCATTATAAATACATGTCATGGAACCGTCTGTAAAATCATTGTGTTGTAACAAGAGATATCAAAGAAAGATGGGTTCTTCTGTGATGTGGACTGTGTGTCTATGTTTCCTGGCTTTGCTTTCTGGCTCACTGTGTGCTCCTCCAAAGAAGCCTGTTAACGTCCCTTTCGGTCGCAACTATGTGCCCACCTGGGCCTTTGATCACATCAAGTACTTCAATGGAGGTTCTGAGATTCAGCTTGTGCTTGACAAATACACTGGTATCCACATTTTCACTTATTATCCTCTCTTCTTGTGTACTGTTGGCACAGTTCACGTACTGATGTTTCTATGTCTAACTACTCTTCTTATGTATTCAATCAGGAACTGGCTTCCAGTCCAAGGGCTCCTACTTATTTGGTCATTTTAGCATGCACATTAAGCTGGTTGCAGGGGATTCTGCTGGAACTGTAACTGCTTTCTATGTAAGTTTTTCCTTTTAAACTCATCTCCCATGCCATCTTCTAACCATAAATCATGTCCACTGCGTCTCTTCAATCAATTAATAAGGATTGTTCATTTGTTTTGCAGTTATCTTCTCAAAACTCAGAGCACGATGAGATAGACTTTGAGTTCTTGGGAAATAGGAGTGGACAGCCCTACATATTGCAGACAAATGTGTTCACTGGAGGAAAGGGAGACCGTGAGCAGAGAATTTATCTCTGGTTTGATCCTACCAAAGCTTTCCATTCTTACTCTGTGCTCTGGAACATGTATCTGATTGTGTAAGTTATTAACTACTACTTATGTACACATGCGCCTTCTAATCCATTCCTGTATACACGATGGTAATATTATCAAGTGTTTTTGCAGGTTCTATGTGGATGATATTCCAATCAGGGTGTTCAAGAACTGCAAAGACTTAGGAGTAAGGTTTCCATTCAATCAACCAATGAAATTATACTCAAGTCTGTGGAATGCAGATGATTGGGCCACAAGAGGTGGACTGGAGAAGACAGATTGGTCAAAAGCACCATTTATTGCGTCATACAAGGGATTCCACATTGATGGTTGCGAGGCCTCAGTGAATGCCAAGTATTGTGCCACACAGGGCAAGCGTTGGTGGGACCAGAAGGAATTCCAAGACCTTGATTCTTACCAATACAGAAGACTCCGATGGGTGCGCCAGAGACACACCATCTACAACTACTGCACTGACCGTGTTCGTATTCCTATCATGCCTCCCGAGTGCAAGAGAGACCGTGACGTTTGATCTGTTTACACTTTATATATGCTCATCTTCATTTGATTTATTATATGGTTGTCATTACGGTTCTTTGCAGCAGCAGCATATTAAGTTACTCTCTTGGTAGCTATTGTTGTGGTTGCTGCAAAGACCTCGTATTCATATACGTGCCTGCCTTCCTATTCGTTTCTCGATTTCAAAGATATCAATATAAAAGATTTCGACTATTGTTATAATTCATGCATGCTTCTTTTGATTATGTGGATGATGATACGAGAGGTGGAATGACTATGAGAGAGTGACTTAAATGACTTGGTGATTCGCGTGAAATAAGACGGAGGCATCTTTCACATGGTTTTTGTTTAGGCGACACTGCGTAACCAAACTTTTGCTGTATTTTCGGCTATTGCCTCGAGAAACTAGGTGTGGACTACATTATCCAATCCTCGACAATGATGTTCGGAAGCAACTACAAAATTTGTAAGTATTGTTTAGTGGAGAAGCATGTGGGATGGCGTGGTGACGCTGCCACTATACAACACTTCACCAATATCAACGTTTACTGTCAGTGGACTGCAGTTTCCCAATGCATTTTAACAAAACATAGATAGATCTCCATACATATATATGCAATAAAGAAAACAGAAGGATTCTTTAGACCACCGGAACATGGAATGGAAGAGCTACAATTCTTTCTGAATCAAGGGAGCACTCCTCTAAAATCTAAAATAAGGATTCTCATTTGTATACCAACAAACACAAGCTGTCATTTTCTAAAGCACGTGCATAGCAACAGAAACAGTGATGAACAAATCCAAGAGTATTAAGTTAGGCACACTTTTATGAGTTCCATTTTGCGCAAATCAAGGAATAGGCGTGCAACGTATGGAGTCGGGTGGAAGGATATTGATTTAACAAAGCTTTATATAGTAGTATGTGAATCGTCATATGACTGTGTGCAGCTTTATTTTTTTAAGGATACCGACATTCTCGGCATACTGCATAAGGTTGAGGAAGATTGAGCTTCATCATCGGCTCAAGTTAATGTACAGAAGAACAGATGACCTGTTTCTATGAACACTGGAGGTCAGGTCCATGTGGTTTTCTTTATTTTTCTTTTGTATGGTCAAGTGAGCCCTCATGACAACGTTTGATAGTTGAAAATGAACTACTAAAGCAACATCAAATATTGAAGTCTGACTGTAATTTAAGTTTAGTAATTGAAATGAACAACTCAAGACTATCAGTAACATCAATATTAAACTCCAAATCAACTACAAGAACACTCTCTCACGGAAGGAGCGGAAATGTGACCAGGTTTAGACTTTTTGGTCAAGATAGCTTGTATTAGAGCTAGAAAATTCAATAATTCACAGTATCCTAGGGTCCTCAAAATTTATCAAATACTTGCCACATAATGCGTCAATCAACTAGAAAAAGTTGAGAGTGATCACACACACAACTAAATGAAAACACTATCTATAAATGTTTGCACGCAACGCCAAAACAGATAATAACTTCCAACTAAATGCATCTGCAAGTCTCTCTAACTACTCAAGTTTACCTATCTAATTCACACCCACAAACAAAATTCATATCAACATAATAACGTACATTTCACATTCAAACAGCCAAAGATTTTTGAAAAGGTATCTAATAATGATACACCACATCATGTTTGATCTCAATGCTGGCTATACATTAGTGTGCGTAACAAACATGATGAGCCAACATCTACTATGGAATATCACATTGCAACTGTTTGCAACCAAGAATAAATAATATTGACCTAATTTGTTTTGCCATTTGTAATGCACTCAAAATAATTCTCAAGGCACAAAAAACTTCTACCAAGTAAATAATAGTGCCCCTAGAAAAAGTTAAGATATTCGCACAACTACCTTATTCTTCTTGCCTGCAGACAGAAGGAGAACTTTCCCATTGACTATGTCCTCAGCCTCTATCCTCTTATTTTCACTATCAACTCTGTTATTGTTCAGATATAGGCCCCCTTGTTTCAACATCCGACGGGCGGCAGATTTACTATCAAGTAAACCACAAGAAACCGCTACATCAACTAGAGAAACATTGACAACCTCATTGTACGCCAAAGAGCATGAAGGAACATCCTCAGCAATACCTTCAATAGTTTTCCAATCCAACTTAGTCTCAGCTCCAGGTCTCAATGCCTCAGTTGCTCTTAGTGCCTCATTCAGTCCGTCTTCACCATGGACAAAACGTGTTACCTCTTCAGCTAGTCTACGTTGAGCTGTGTTAGGAACATAATCCGGAGCATTCATTTTTCTAGCCAATCCATCAATCTCTTCCAAGTTCAAGAAAGTAAGTATTTTAAGGAATCTAATGACATCTGCATCAGGAACAGAGAAAAAGTACTGATAAAACTTATAGGGAGACAGCATAGATGGTGAAAGCCAAATGGCACCATCCTCGGATTTCCCAAATTTGGTTCCATCACTCTTCAACAATAGAGGGAATGTCAAGCCATAAGCCACATCACACTCTGGCTGAAGTATTTTTCGGATTAATTCAGTTCCAGCAGCGATATTACCCCATTGATCACTCCCACCAATCTGCACATTAACACCCTCATTTTGAAACAAGTAAAGAAAATCATACCCCTGCAATAACTGGTAAGTAAACTCGGTATAACTCATTCCTTGTTCAGATTCAAGTCTCGTTTTTACACTCTCCTTAGCCATCATAGTCCCCACACGAGCATATCTCCCAACATTTTTCAAGAAATCCAACAACTTTACAGCCTTCCACCACTCATAATTATTCATAACCACAAAAGAAGAGGCTGAATTGAAAGCAGGCTGAAACTTATTAACATCAAGAATTCTAGAAATAGTATTAGTGATACCAAGAGTGTTTTTTTGTAAGGTAAAAGCATCAAGCTGAGGCCTTTCCAGGCTTTTACCAGAAGGGTCACCAATGGTAGCAGTAGCACCACCAATCAAAGCAACAGCTTTATGACCACAACGTTGAAACCAAGAAAGAACAATTATACCAAGAAGATTACCTAAGTGCAAGCTTTGAGCAGTAGGGTCAAAACCACAGTAGACTGTGAGATTAGAGAGAGAAGAAAGAGAGGTGAGAGTGTCGCTGGTGAGGGAATCAAGCAATCCTCTTTGTTGTAGAATGTTAATGACATTGGGACGTGTAGTTGGTTGGAGGGAGGTGGAGAAGAGATGTTGGTGAGAGGATTGAATGCATCGGATAGAAGTGTTGGAGAAACGAGATTTTGGGAAAGATTTGGGGGAGAGGGGGAAGGGGAAGAAGACAAGAGTGGAGGAATGAGAAGAGAAAAGCAGACTTCTTGCAGCAGCCATTCAGTTTGGGATTCGATGGAACACTTATCTTGAGTTTGTGTTGCCTTTTCTACTTTCGCCCTTCGCAACTTAACTGCCAACGTTTCAGTTCAGACCTCTTACCTAAACAAAATTAACCATAATCGTATCTATTTGCTAATACTCTCCCATATCATAATCTTCACAAACTAATTTTACTAATTTTTTTGGATTGTACAATTAGTGAATGTCCTCCTCATGTTCCTTGGAGCTGGTTTGTGCTATGTATACATTTACAAAGTATAAACAGAGTTCAAAACAATATCCAAAGTTACGATATAAACGAATCCATTGAGATATCAACTAAATTTTCTTTCTTTGAAGTGGTGTGGCTTTGATTGTTTGAGCTTATGAACTAAGACTTTTTTCTGCATAATAGAAATAAGAAAATGGTTCACAATATAATTATACATTGTTGGCATAGGTTAAAAAAATACAAGAAATGTGGTTCGCCAAAATCAGAGATTACATTGCACAGAACAAAAGAAAAGAAAACTAGTTGAATGGATCTACTTCCAGTTGTTGGCAACAATGTCAGCTAAATCCACAACCCTCTGAGAGTATCCCCACTCGTTGTCGTACCAGGCAATTACCTTCACCATATCGTCTCCCATCACCATGGTCAATGATGAATCAACAGTTGATGAAACATCAGAGCACCTGAAGTCCACTGAAACAAGAGGCTCGTCGCACACTGACAAGATTCCCTTCAGTTCCTTCTCGGCACTCTCTCTGAAAGCAGCATTCACCTCTTCTGCGAAGGTCTTCTTCGAAACCTGAACAACTAGGTCCACCACTGATACGTTGGGGGTCGGCACTCGGAGAGCAATGCCATTAAGTTTGCCCTTCAAGGTGGGAAGCACAAGGGCAACTGCCTTGGCTGCGCCAGTTGAAGTTGGCACAATGTTGAGTGCGGCAGCTCTTGCACGTCTCAAGTCACGGTGGCTGGCATCAAGTAGCCTTTGGTCACCAGTGTAAGAGTGAGTTGTAGTCATTGTTCCCTTAATGATGCCTGCCAGACACGAAGTAGTTTCTCCTTAGTTATATGATCCAAAATATTCAATTTGCGATTAATCCAATCATCCTGTCAATTCGTGAGGGAAATAAATGTAAGTAATTACCAAATTTTTGATCAAGAACCTTGACAAATGGAGCAAGGCAGTTGGTGGTGCAAGAAGCATTGCTGATGATGGGCTCATCATGACTGTATTGGTCAGCATTGACTCCGACAACGTAGGTGGGGATGTCGCCCTTACCAGGAGCTGTGATAAGCACCTTCTTGGCTCCAGCCTGAATGTGTTTTCCAGCACCATCCCTGTCTACAAAGACTCCAGTACCTTCAATGACAAGGTCGATTCCTAGGTCCCTGTATCATCATAAAATTCATAAAGCAATAATCAACAAATGCAGCTTGTTTTTAGTATACCAGGATCAAACAGACAAGAAAAGTAGGGTGTGTGAATATCATACCCCCATGGGAGATTGACAGGGTTGCGGTTAGAAACCACCTTGAGGACGTTGCCATCAACAGAGATGGCATCATCACCAACAGGCTTGACATCAGCTTCAAAGATACCAAGGGTGGAGTCGTACTTGAGGAGGTGAGAGGCCTGTTTAACACCTCCAGTATCATTGATGGCGATGACATCGAGAGGAGAGTCTTTGCGTCCATGCCAGCACCTCAAGAAGTTCCTGCCGATTCTACCAAAACCGTTGATGGCCACTTTCAACTTAGCCTCAGCTGCGATTTTCCTGTATCCTCCGCTGTTGCTCCCCATCTTCGTAAATATCAATCCAATGCAAGTTCAAATCGGAGTTAATCACAGAAAAAACAGCTTTCAATTTGAGATGAATGGGCTAGACAGGGCAGATGCAGTAGGGATTCATTCATTTATCATCAATTTGAGTTCTAAAGACTGATAAACGTGTGAGCAATTAAATGAAAGACTACTATAGCTGCAATGTGAGGGAACTCCCATAAAACTGAAGCTGTACCTAAGCTAACTAACAGTCCTTTAGAGTTTCACTCTATATGTTGTATATCAAATAGTTTTCTGTTGAACTTATTCATCAGTTTGCCAAATAGTCCATCTTCAAAAGAAATTGAAATGTCACTCTCTTCATTTGTTTTACATGTATAGACTGAAACAAAATCGAGAAAACTAGAGTATTTACTAGTGTAAGCATTCTGTCTGATCCGAACCCTCTAAGGAATGTGATGAAGCATATGATTTAAGAGCGTTGGAGAGAAGTGCAATGCAAGAAACTCACAGCAGAAGTGTGGAGAGTGACGAGTGAGATGAAGTCATCGGAGGACTTCTTGGAAAAGGGAAGAAAAGCAGAGGAGTTGCGGAGGCCTGAGAATTCGGAGAACCCCTTTCCATTAGCCTGAAATAAGCAAACGGTGGCATTACTGAAAGCAATAGACAGAGTAGTGCAGTGCAAGAACACATTAAGGAAACGAAGAGTGCAGAGAGAGGAACCTGAAGAGATGGTTTGGCTACAGAAAGAGCAGCCGAAGCCATTGTGTGAGAGAGAAGGTGGAACAAAGAAAGAAGTTTAGTAGAGGGGAGATAGTGTAGTAGGAGTTGGGGGTGGTGATTGCTTGGAGAGATATCAAATAGACGAAAATAAAAGAGGATGAGATTATGGATAGCCTCACATTTAACGTATGGCTATGATTGTTTTTTCGCGTCTCTACCATACCATTTTTTCCCACCATTAACATCATTGTAAGTTGTAAGTTTAACCTATTATCGAATGGCCAGGCCTCAGCCTTATTTGTGGCCAATTCATTTTTAAAGGGGAACTCTTTCTTCATAAGAAGGAGAGGACCGTGGCGTTTGCAATGAAGTTTCAACGGATTGAACTAAGGATTTATTAGGATCTTGTCAACTCCAAATGGTGGGATGGGCGCCCTTGCAAGATGATGCGATAAAAATTAATACGGATGGTTCCTTCATAAGAGAGACCAGAATGGCTATGGTTGAGGGAGTCTGTCGAGATGCAAACGGAGGTTGGGTCGGAGGTTTCTTAATGAATTGTGGTCCAAGTAACACTGAAGCTCTGGGAAATCAGTAAAGGACTGGAGTTTGCATAGATGAAAGGATGGAGGAAGATAGTGTTGGAATGTGATAACTCTAGAGTAGCTGACAATCATAATATTCTTTTTCATGAACACCTAGTGGGTCTGAGAGGTGGAGATTGTCAAGATACGGAGGGAAGAAAATCGGCAGCCAATGCTTTAGAAAAGAAAGCTCACACTTACTCGAGAGGTGTTCATTACCTTGAGAATACCTCAATTGACATTCTGTATCTCTTAGACTATGATAGTGAGAGAATCCCCACAATGTAAAGTTGTAGTAGGCTCTGATCTCTCTTCATATAAAAAAATAAAAAATGGTAGTAGTGTTGTATTGATCACTAAAAGGGAAGTGGTACATACATATTGGGATGTATGGCCTATCTTTCATTGGCATCACATGATCTTGCATGACTAATTACAACCAGGCATGTTTCTGGCAATTCACCACACCTTTGAGTTTCCTTTCCATTGCGTTAACTTATAATGTAGATAGAGCCATATCTGATGTGATGAACTTAACATTACCGGCTACCACTTGTTATATATTATAGTGCCATCGGATTCCATGTTGATTATTATTAGGCAACGTTCAAATGCAGGTATCACATCCTTGCCTCCACTTCATGGCACATAATCTAGCATTAAAACTGTATTAATGTGCAATAAGCATAAAAGAAACTAAAAATATATCTCATATAATCTCTACAAGAAACGAGAATGATACGTAGCAGAGGCAAAAAATTAATAATATATGTTGAGTTGTGGTTTGAGTTTGAGAGAAAGTTGGGTATTGGTAATGTAAGATGGAATGGAGAGGGTTTAGAATGGAAGTTAAGGAAGGGAGAGTGAGTGAGGGTAGCATCCCCCAGGCCCAGGGCTAATAAATAAATTCACCCAAATCTCAAATAAACAAAACAACACAGCACAGCACAGACGGTGGCTGCAATGCATGCCACACCAGACATATGGAACATTAATTATGGGTTTTTGGTGGTTAATAACGAGTCCAGTGGGCTGTTTAAGAAGGAGAGGGAAGCATAGATGCGATTCATTCATTCAATACAAACTAGTGATTGATTTGAGGTGAGGTGAGGTGAGGTGAAAGACATGTTCAATGCCTAATAATAATATAGAACCAGTTAGTGCTCTAATAATCTTGTTCTTCTTCTTAATAATAATATATTCACGAGTCACAGCAGCAAATTTAGTTGGACTGAATCTGTTCCTTTCAGCTTTCCACCACAATTTTATAGGTCAACAAATCCACGTGTACGGCTCCCCTTCTCTACTAACATTTGTTTCCTCCTAATTGTCCAAGCCCTCCCTTCCCTTCTTTTCATTGTAGTATACTATAGTAATATAATATTTAGGCTTATGCTTCTGAATAAAGTCATTCAATGCTATCATTTCCTCCTTGTCATTACAACATATGTATGATTCCAACATAATATAATAAATCAAAGTAATATAAATGCAATGAACAGGCAATTACCATCAGTTTCTTTGGCGATGATTGAAATGTGACAGAAGTCAAGTAAGATACATTTGATGGAGAACAAATGTAATATGATGGTAATACTGAAAGCACAAGTGTAGCGTAGTGCAGCAAGAGATGTTGGCCTAAAATATTTCAAGTTGCATATATTTGCTTATAGAGAAAGCTGCCTCGAAATGCTTTTGCGTTTTCTTACAAATACAATAACAACTGCAAAAGCAAAGGCCATTATTAAAACAAGCAAATATTCCAGTGTGGACTCCACTTATTATGCCTCATATAAATACATCACTAACCATTCAAAGTGTAACCCCAAAAAAACAGCTTTTCCCTCCACTTCCCCTCTCTGCCTCCTCCTTTCAGCACTCCACTTGCTCACTATAAACATGGCTAACCAACCAGACTTAAAGGTGTTTTCTCTTCACAATTTCTCTGCACTCTTTTTTCATTTCTGTATTACGTTTTCTTTGCATCTCATAACGTAACACTCAAACAAATTGTCATTTTACCAAATCCAGAAGGTTGAACTCAAAGTGTCTGTCAACTGCTGTGATGGCTGCAAGAGGAAGGTTAAGAAGATTTTACAAAGTGTTGAAGGTAATACAAGGACGTCCTTTCTTTTCCTCATCGCTCTTCCTACTTGCTCATAACTTCAGCAACCACTTACTTTAATGTTACCCCACTAACTGATATCACCACATTCTCAGGTGTTCTCAAGACTGAAATTGATCAAGTGCATCCAAAAGTCACAGTTCTTGGAAACGTCGACTCTAAAATTTTAATCAAAAGACTCTTGAAAGCAGGAAAACAAGCACAACTGTGGAACCAAGGGAACAATAATGTCGGAAAAGAAAAGAAAGAACACGATTTGCAGACAACAAAAGAAAAGGATAGATCAAAACCCCAGACAGAGCAAGGGAAACATTTAGATTCATGTGGCAATGGATCTGACAAGCACAAGGACAAGATAAGTATTCGAGATGCAGGAGATATTCAAAACCCAAACAAGGATCAGAAGGAAACAAATGCCAGGATGAACTCTTCCAACACTGATGAAGTTGTTAAGAGCGAAAAACAGTCCCCTAATCAGGTGGAAATGAGTGATGCAAAGTATCCAAATTTGCATGGCATGGGTAATTTCAAGACTAACAACCAATATTATTACAAGCTTGAGCCATATGCAGTTCCCCTGCCTTACTACACAATAGCAGCATACCCTGTCCCTACTGTTTTCCCAGTATGTTATAGCCAGGAATCACTCCAATATGAGAACCCAATATATCAACCACCATTCCAAGCACCAGTCACCCAAGTTGGAGATTACTTCAGTGACGAAAATACAGTGGGATGCTATATCATGTGAAAATTTGAGAAAGTGTTTTCTAAATGTGTGGAAGGGGTATTTAGCAGGCAGTCACTAGGTCTTTCATATATTCTGAAAGGCAAGATTTAGCTAGTCTTTTTGTTGTGCTCAGTAATGCATTTCAGTTTTCCAATTTTCTCAATTTTCAAGATATTTCTTACTTTTCTATCTAGACTATTCAACACCCATCCTTGTGCCATTCTTTTGAGTCTGCAGTTCACGATTTCTAAGCTGAGAAAATCAGATCATTTCAGGTATAAAAGCTAGTATTCCACCTCCACTTAATAGAAAGGACTGTTATAACAGAGAGGGATGAAATGCAAAAGCTCAAAATTCAGAGACTAACTTAGTCTCACCATAGCTCTCTATCTTTGGGCGCACTATCAAATTGCTTAAAATTTGATGAAAGCCTAATGATCAGGGCAGGGAAGGACTTTATTCACAACCTTAGCATTTTTCCAAAGAGTATTAGGAGTTGGAGCTGAATCTCCAATCATTGTTGGCCATTCTGAAATTCAAAAGACCATGAACTTTCAACAACAGCATCTCCTTTTAGCATATCTTTCCTACTTTAATGGTCAATGATTCCTACTTGACCTAATTAAGAAGTCAACAGCTCCATCCTTCGTAAACTTCTACAGATACACTCACAGCAGAGGTATTTTCCATCTGAGTGGAACTCTCTCATGTAGTCCTCTACCATAAAGGTAAAAGTAAATTTGATCAATAACTACAACACAATGGGTCAATGGAAAATCAGGCTAAACTATTCAACAAAGAAGCGAAGGCTTTAGTACAACACCCTAAACAATTGATCACGTATTTGCCCACAGTATAATTACATCAAATTTTTTCTATTTAGTTCACAAAGCATAAAGTAAAATGGAGCTATTAATTTCACAATTCTCAACCTTCAACTTGACCCTCAGGCTTTTCACACAAAAATAGATAATTTCAGGGTGTTCAATTTAGCATCAGCTCAATGAAACAAAGCCAAAGGTAAAATATAAAGGGCGAATGAAAAGATTTAAGTAAAGATGGAGTAAGAGAGAGAAGCTATGTATGATTATCTAAAATGTAAAGCATTATACATTAATCAACACTAAAGTTAACAAAACAGTTGGCATTAGTAACAGTGAATGAATGCAGCATACAAATATTGTAGTTCCTGGAAGGTAAATAAAGGTGGTACTGCTACCTCGAATTCAAACCCGGAGAATCTGAAGCTTAGTCGAAAATGCAATCGCAACCCAATCAGGCTGAGAAGAAGACCACTGAAGCTGCTCAATTTCGGCCCCGGCAGTATAAGCAAGAATGGGATCCAAGCCGCCCTCGAGGGGCTGTCCCATGGAGGAAAGATCCCAAATCAGAGCTTGGGAATCATCACCAGCAGTGCAAATATGGCAAGAACTATGGGGTGCCCAGGCAATGGCGTTAACGGTGGCATGATGTCGCTGCAATTCGAGGACAGGAAGGGTAGGAAAACGAATATCCAAAACAACAACCTTGGAAGTATCCATGATAATAGTAGCCATGTACCTAGGATCCTGTTTATTCCAACCCAATCTGACCAAAGGAGTGTCCGCCTCCGAACTCTCATATATTATAGTAGAATGTTCCTTATCCCTCAAATCGAAAACCCTAACCGACCCATCTGCTGAAACCGAAGCAAAAACACCTACACCACCCCAAGCAATGTCGTAAACCTCCTTATCATGAGCAATTAGCTGAGTGTCAACAGTCTCTCGTTCAATATCCCAAATAGTACAAGTAGTATCAATGCTGGAAGTCCCAATACGCTTAGGCTCAGCCTCGTTCCAATCAAAAGAAGTGAGAGGGCCACAAAACTCACTGTTCTTGTTACCATTAAGGGTGCTTTTGAGGTCAACGCGAGAGTGGTCGTCGGCAATGCGCCAAACGCGGAGGAAGTCACTGGAAGTGGCGAGGAGGTCGGGCTTTTGGGAGTCTTTGTCGGGGATGAACATGGTTTTGGTGGGGGGATAAGGGTGTTCGAAGGAGAGATTAGGGTCGGAACGGATTTCGCCGTTGGAGTCGTCGAGTTGGACGATTTCGAGTCGGTTAGGGTACTGTTCGAGGAGGCTGGCGATAGCGAGGCGGTACTTTTTGTCGCGGCGGACACTCCAGTTCATAGCATAGATGTGCCATGGGGCTTCGTAAGTGTAAATCTCTGATCTTTTTTGTTGCTCGTCAGAGCCCTCTTGATTTGGGTCGCTACTAGTTCCCATTCTTCTTCTGCCGTTTGATGGCTATTCTATCCCAAGGAAAATGGTTAGGTAATGAGTCAATCTCTTCCTTCTCTCAGGATAACCTTCTACGTATCCCTTCTTTAATTATCACTCTTCCCGTGGGTCCCACTCAATTTCTAAAACTTTTCATCGGAAATTATGAGGCCATGGACTCATTTCCTCCTCCTACAGCACAAATTCATTAATCTCTAAAACCTTTCTTCCATATTACCACTCCTATCAATCTCTAATATCTATTGGTTTTATTGGATGGAGTTGTGTGTATGGTGGGACAGTATTACTGGGGTGTAAAATGGTGGCATGTCTTTCATGCTCTCCTCCTCACCTTTTCTCCCAAACAAGCCCATTTCTAAAACCTTCTATTAACTCTCCTAAATTTGCTTCTCAAGAAGCTCTCATCCTGCTCCAAAACTCCACCTCTTTCAACCACCTCAAGCTTGTTCATGCCAAGATTATTCGCCATCACCTCTTTACTGATCAATTACTAGTCAGGAAATTGCTTGACCTGTGTTTTTCTTTCGACAAGTTTGAGTATGCTACCCTTGTTTTCTACCAAATTCACCATCCTCATACCTTTACTTGGAATTTTATGATAAGGGCTTACACCCTTAATGCCAATTCTCTCCGAGCTCTCCTTCTTTATAACATCATGATTTCTCAAGGTTATCCTCCTGATAAGTTCACCTTTCCTTTCGTCGTAAAGGCTTGTGTGCCCTCTGTCGCTATCCATAAAGGGAAAGAGGTTCATGCTTTTTCTATTAAAACTGGGTTCTACAAGGATTCCTTTCTGCACAACACTCTCATGGACCTCTATTTTAAGTGTGGGGATCCTGATTCTGGTCGTAAGGTGTTCGATAAAATGCCTGTTCGCAATGTGGTTTCCTGGACCACTTTGATAACCGGTCTTGTAGCTTCTGGTCAATTAGATGCAGCACGAAGAGTCTTCGATTCAATGCCAAACAAAAATATTATTTCTTGGACTGCTATGATTAATGGATATGTGAGGAACCAAAAACCACTCGAGGCATTTGAATTGTTTTGGGAAATGCTGCTTCGTAATGTTAGGCCAAACGAGTTTACACTGGTTAGCTTGTTGAAAGCATGTGCTCAACTAGAAAGTCTCAAACTAGGGTGTTGGATTCATGAGTATGCTCTCAAGAACGGGTTCAAACTTGAAGCTTTTCTCGGCACTGCTCTTATTGATATGTACAGCAAATGCGGTAATTTGGAGGACGCCAGGCAAGTGTTTGACGGGATGAAAGTCAAGAATCTGGCAACTTGGAACACGATGATCACTAGTTTGGGTGTCCACGGTTATGGAGAAAAAGCCCTTTCTCTTTTTGTGCAGATGGAGGAGGCGAATGTGCGGCCAGATGCTATAACTTTCGTTGGTGTTTTGAGTGCGTGTCTGATCAATAACAATGTGGAAGATGCGGATTGGTATTTCAATTATATGCAAGAACATTACAATATTGCACCTATTTTAGAACATTACGTTTGCTTGATTGAACTTTACAATCGTGCTGATATGTGGGACGAGATCTGTAATTTACTTGGCACTCTGCCAGGTGAACTACGTGAGAGTTTAGCAGATGAGATGTTGAAATTGGCAGACGTTAAGCCGGATGGTAGCTCATCAGAAGTTCTGGCTCGGTCGACTGTTATTGGTGGCGGTTCTGATGTGGAGATACCTTTTGAGAACAATGCTGGGGACTTAAATGACTTACAAAAACTCAGGAGCCATTGGTCTGAGCATCAGCTTCAATGCTTCAAAGGGGAGGTTGGTTGAGTTTGCTCAACTGTATTACATGCCACATCGAATGTGGTGTGAATTGATGCGGCATATAATTTTTGGTGGCTGCATTATAAATTAAGATTTAGCTTCCAATCCAATCCGTACACATCTTAGTTCAGCAGGAGTTTTCTTCTTGTAGTGTAGGGAATGAATGTCGTCTTCTGGTAATCAGTGACGGATGTAGGGGGATGCCAGTGGGGGCTCGTGCCCCCACCGGCACCAGCGGAACCTCCTACTGTAGGGGGTTGTGTCCAGTGGTGCCCCCACCAATTGCCACCGATAAAGATGATGAAGAAGTGACAACTAAAACAACAGAGAAGTGGAGTTGTGGAGGAGACAGGGACTTGTTTGATATGTGCAGCTCATGAACTTGGAGAATAAGAAAATTTAGTTGGAGAGACTGAGTGATTTTCACAGGGTAAAGAGTTTTTGTGGGAATGGATTTATACTTTCAGTTGCTGCAAAAAAGGTCTCTTGGAGAGGGAAGGAAGTCTTGGAGATAAAAACTAATTTTTTATTAAGCAAATGGGTTTCTTTTTTTGAATAAATTAAGCAAATAGATTTACAATATTTCAGAGATAAATTATTATGTATGGTAATAATGTCATTATATAGTCATATATATAATTAGATACATATATGTTCAATTTCTTTGAATTTATTCTTTCTTTAAAAAGAAATTCTTTATATTCTCGTAATTATTTTCAACATCAATCTAATTTTTTATAAGAACTATCATATTCTTTATATTTTGATTAAAATTTTAAATTAAGATTTTAAATCTTGATTGGTAGAATTTTACCATTTACAAAA
>CANYCX010745114.1:0-11006 GCA_948193385.1 Breynia disticha f. nivosa
TGGCCGGATTGGTGACCGGATCTTGTCGTCGACTTTCGAAGTTAAGGTTAACGTCAACTTTGGACGAAAAGTTGGTCTGTCTGGCAAGGCATATTGCCCGGCCAATTGTGCATATATTACATCAAAATTAGATGTAAAATATAACATCGAACCTCGAGATTAATTGTAAGAGGGAGAATGACATTTCTGTTATTCACATTACCGTCAAAATTTGACAAAATAGTTTACGTCAAATTCGAATGGAATTTGTGTACATGTAAAAAATAATTATATATATTATTTTGATTATATAAACTTAAAAAATGATATATTAAATAGCAAATAGAATGAAATTTTTATTATTTGTATTTGAGAAATTGTATAAACTAAAAGTTAAAAATAATTTAAATGAAATAATAAGAGTTGATATAAAAGAAAGTAATTGAAAATAACATGAGTTAAAAAATTATTCATTAAAATAATGATAGTAAATTTAAAATAATATAAATTCAAGGATAAGAGGAACTTTTTATTAATATAAATGAAAATATAAGAGTATACATTATGAAAAAAAAAAGAAAATTATCTTAAGTTATTTGATAGAACAATAAGATAAACCTAAAAAACAAACGAAAACAATTAGTATTTAATAAAAAATAAATAAAAAATATTTAAATATATATGTGTGTGTATATATATGTGTGTGTGTGTGTATTTATATATGTGCGTATATATCTCTCTGTGTGTGTAATGAGAGCATACATCTTTTATTCAATAAAATATAAATAAAAAATATTTAAATATATATATGTGTGTATATGTATATGTTTGTGTGTGTATTTATATATGTGCGTATATATGTGTGTGTATATACATCTTTTATTCGACATCACATTATCTCCTCTCCAGTTAGTTTCTCCCATCTCCGATGCCATAATCTCTCCCTCTTCCAGATTTCTCTCTTGTGCCAACGCTCAACTGAAGACAAGGTAAAGTTGTCGTTTTTATTTTCTTGACCCTTTGGTTTTTCCACAGTTTTGATCAAGCAGTGATGCTATCGTCACATGCAAGATAATTTTATTTCCGGTTGAGATTAAATTGAATTCCATTTTCATGCTCCAACATCATTCTCAATGTTTTGTCGGTAGCCTCATCAAATGAGGTAGTGTTATGAGTCAAGTTTTCCATTCACTCATTCAACTTTCTTTATTTATTATCAAATCATAACCAATTCATTTCTGGTGTAGGTTATTTTATTCTGTTAAATGGAGATAAGAGCCAAGTTAAAAGGATTTGGTTCAGCGTGATTCTATCATTAGTATTCTGCTGACTTTATACAAGTGTTAGCCAGAGCAATCGTAGGAGATTTACTCTAGGTACAATTGTGTTTGAATTACAAATACAAGAGAGATAACATAGGAGATAACAATAGACAGTTACGTTTGTTATGATTCCTTATCACTCCCCTTCAAGCAGACTGTAGCTTGGCGAAGTGTCAGCTTGGATTTGTGATTGAGGAATTTGTTGCGGGAGAGTGACTTGGTAAGTAGTTCAGCGAGTTGATCTTGTGTAGAGATATGATGAACCACGAGTCACAGACAAAATGGAACTCGATTTCCAGGTGCCGAGTTAGAGTGTGAAAGATGGGATTCCCAGTTAAGTAGGTTGCGCCAAGATTATCGCACCATAATTTTGGTGGAGATGTGGGGGGAAAACCAATCTTGCAAAGTAGCGAGACAAGCCATAGGACTTCACTGGTAGAGGCCGCTAGTGCTCGATATTCAGATTCTGTAGAAGATCGTGATACGGCGCGCTGTTTGCGGGAGCTCCAAGAGACAAGGTTGGGCCATGAAAAAATCGCAAATCCAGTTGTGGATTTCCTGTCCATCTTATCTCCTCCCCAGTCAGCATCACAGTAAACAGAAAGACTCAAATCGGAGCAGCGACGAAGGAAAATACCATGGTCGATAGTGCCAGCAATGTACCGTAGGATGTGCTTGACAGCAACCCAGTGAACAGTAATGGGAGAATGCATGTGCTGTGCGACCTTGCTGATGGCAAAGGCGATATCGGGCCTAGTGAACGAAAGATATTGGAGACTTCCCACTATGTGTCTATAGCGAGTACCATCAAATGGAGCGGACACTTCCGCTTGCTGTGGAGAGAGCTTCATGGTGGAGCATGAAAGTGGAGTGGAAGCAGGCTTGTAATGAAGCATGTTGGTTTCAGACAAAAGATCCCTAACATACTTGGATTGAGTGAGAATGACACTGTTATCTTGCCAAAATGCTTCAATGCCTAAAAAATAGTGGAGCCTTCCTAAAACTTTGATGGCAAAACTGCGTTGTAAATGAGAGATAACGTCTTGAATGAAGGTCGGAGTGGAGCCAATAAGTAGTATATTGTCGACATAAACCATGAAGAATGCCTGAATGCCTCGATGATTGAAATAAAATAGTGATTGGTCTATCTTGGATTCTTGGAAACCAAATTGGAATAACGTGTCTTGAAGGTGAGCAAGCCACGCCCTTGGAGCTTGCCATAATCAATAGAGCGATTTTTGCAAGAGGCATACATTTGTGGGTTTGGTTTTGTCAACAAACCTCGGAGGCTGAGACATGTAAACGTTTTCATCAAGATGACCATTTAGGAAAGCATTGGAAACATCCAATTGTGTAGTATCCCAGCCACACGAAAGTGCAATGGAAATGATCAAGCGAATTGTTGCCGGCTTAATAACCGGACTAAAGGTTTCTTTGAAATCGATACCTGGCCGTTGATGGAAGCCCTTGGCCACGAGTCTGGCTTTGTAGAAAGTTACTTTCCCAGCAGTATCATGTTTTACTCTGAAGACCCACTTGCAACCAATTACATTTGTAGCCTGATCAGTTGCTGGAACAAGAACACATGTTTGATTCTGTAGAAGTGCTTTGTATTCATCCATCATCGCACGACACCAGGGAAGATGTTTGTTTGCCTTTGTAAAGGAATTCGGTGTGTCTTCAATTGGATTTAAGAGATCTGGAAAAACCTGTGGCTTAAACGTCCTAGTTTGCTGCCTAGTAACCATTTTGTGAGTTTTTGTGACCAATGGTGTTGACAGTTGATCACTTGTGGGATCAACAACCAAATTCAGTCCAGGAGATGTATTGGATGGTAGTGCTAAATGTCTGCGTGTAGAGGAACGAGACTGTACAGCTGTTTGTGGGCATGTGACTAAATCAGGAGTGGTCGACAGCTGTTGAGGATGTGAGGAAGCTGGTGAAGCAGGAGTCACCTGTCGGTCAGTGGAGCAGGTTCTCGTTGGAGACTGTGGCAGCTGGGAACACGCATGGTTGCGTGTTGTGGGAAAATCGGGCAAGAGATCGGTAGCAGTGGAACGTCCAGATAGAGAGGTTGGACATATGGATGAGTCTGGCAGTGGGAGCGGTGGCAGAACATAAGAGGTGGATGAGGGGGCTGCTGACGAATCATTTGAGGACACCAAACCTGCACATGGAAAATTGAACTCATCAAAACGGACATGTCTAGAAATGTATAGTTTGCCAGTAGATAAATCGAGACATCTGTATCCCTTATGTTGTTTACTATAGCCCATGAAGACACAAGGTAGAGAGCGTGGCTTAAGTTTATGTTTTGAGTATAGGCGCAACCAAGGAAAACACGTGCAGCCAAAAATTTTTAGCAATGTGTAATCAAGTTTTTCATGAAAGAGGCACTCAAATGGTGACTTATACTTTAAGAGGGGAGTAGGCAACCGATTGATAATGTGATTAGCACAATCAAAAGTATAGGGCCAGTATGTTAAGGGTACTTTGGCAGTGTGTAACATGGCTAAGGCAGTTTCGACCAAGTGTCTATGTTTCCGTTCTGCACAACCGTTTTGTGCTAGCGTGTGTGGACACGAGCAACTATGCAGGATGCCATGAGTGGTGAGATAGGATTGCAATGCTTGAAATTCACCACCTCAATCTGACTGAAAAGATTGTAACTTAAGTTCGAAATAACACTCAACAAAATGATGAAATTTTGTAAACATACTTAGAACCTCAGATTTATGTTTAAAAAGAAAATCCACGAGTATTTGGAATAGTGGTCATGAAATAACAGATAAAAGCGAGAACCATCGAAACCAGGAACTGGCGATGGTCTGCAAACATCACTACAGAGTAATTCAAGTGGACGAGACGCTTTAAAAGTAGAGATTGGGAATGGAAGTTTGTGACTCTTGCTGATGCAACAACCATGACACAAGGCAGACTCCTTAGGCTGAGTAAACGTGAGATCATTGGAACGAAGAGCATGTTTAACGATATGCTCGTTGGAATGACCAAGACGTTGGTGCCAGGTAGCCAGTGCAACATTGGCATGCGACTTTATTGATGATGTAGACTAAGGTTTTAATGGTAGGTGATAGACACCGTCTTTATGCTCCCCTTGGCACAGAATGTTCCCTGTTGTCAAATCCTTGATAAAAAATTGATTGGAAAAGAATTCAACAAAAATTGGGTTAGAAGTGTAAGAGCATGAACCGATAATAAATTGTGAAAAAAATTGGGTTAGAAGTATTAAAGAAGAGAAGAAATGGAAGAGTTTCAGTTGTAGAGAGATTATGAAAGTAACAATATGAGAATGATAATGGGTGTATATAGGTGAAGTTTAGGAGGAAAAAGTAAAAATTAGGAGGGAAAAATGAAGAAGGAAGAAGGTTGTGCGTTGTTTTGTCGCGCATTTTACGTCAAATTTCGACGTAATATTTGTGTACCTACCAGTTGAATGAGATTTGATGCAAAATCTGTATCCTTTGTAGATGAAAGCTGAGAGGACAATTTGGACCTCCCGAATTAGTCCTTTTGCAAGCCATTTCAGTCTCTCATCAACTAACATCCGGGTTTGTTTTTGCACCTAATAAACGAACATAAGTACTAAATATAAATGTACATTTAAATATAATTGAGTAATAATGACACTTACGAACTGTAAAAATCACTATGCAAAATGTTTATCAATGATAATGCTCTCCTGAGCCACTGTAATTTTTGGTATTCTATGACTTACAATCGTTTCCAAATAATGTCTGCCAACATAAACAAAGTGAATAAGAAAATTCAAAAAAAATAAGTCAAAATATATATGATTAAATAAGCTATTTTGTATCCATATGTATTGTATGAATGGCTGACCTTCGGGACAATTACATAGAACATGCGTCTGAATGACATGATATTCATTATCATTCAAATGTTCGCATGATGACCCTTCTACTAGTCTTTCAAAAAACGTGAAAACTGATAAATCTTCATGATCGACGCCTCCAAGTAAATAAGTCTTTACCACATTATGTACAATCGTAACAAATTCATCAGCAATATGTTGACCAAAATAATAAGAGTAGAATGTTGCTGTCTCCTTCACAATATATGCATTCTCTATCGAGCCTTCAACCATTACTTTGTTGGCAACCATCTGCTTCAACGTACACAAATATTTGAAATTTGAGAAAATATTTTATTGTTCCATATCAGAATAATCAAGCAGAATTTAAATCAGTTTATGATATGGAAATATGTTTAACTTTGAAAAGGATATATCCATCAATATTATACAAGTCCAGCCAATACTGTCTCATAAGGTAAATTAATCGGGAGATGTTCCATTGAATAAAACAAAGACATAGGAAACATACATTCAAGCTTGCACAATGTAACTACGATGTTCTCTTCTAAGATATTTAAATTTGATTCAGTGACAATGAAACCTGTTAACTTTCACAAAAAATTACTCAACTTTAAGTTCCCATATACGGTGATCAACAAATGACCTAAAGGCAACTGGGAGCAATTTTTGCATAAAAACATGACAATTATGACTCTTCATTCCATATACATATGAATTGTTTACATCAACACATCGACTCAAATTAGAAGCATATCCATCAGTAAATTTAATTGTCCTAATCTATTCACACAGTATCCTCTTTTGTTCGTCCGTAATTTGATATGCACATTTCATGTACATGCTAGTATTTGGATTAGGCACAAGTTCAAGACGACAACAAATTTCAACTATCCGAGCCTTAAAATTATCTTAGATTTTCCCGGATTATTCAGGATGGTGTTAAAAATATTGTCAAAAAATATTTTTCTCAATATGTATGACATCTAAGTTGTGTCGGATAAACAAATCAGGCAAATATAGTAAATCCCTAAAAAATACTTTTTTCTTCCACTATGTTTCCCTTCTAATAGATTGGTTAATTTGTTCAGCATCTAACTTAGCTATCTTTTGCATTCCCATGCTATTCAATTCATTAAGAATGTCCCAACCAGTACACCTTTGCAGAGGGTCGTTAGTATATCCACGACCACTTGAAAAAATCCACATGATTTCTTCTAAATGGATGAATGTAGGGTAAAAACCTTCTATGGTTGTCAAACCAAGATATTTTACGGTAATGCCTCAAATGAAACGTGCATGTGTCTTCCTTACAATGGGGGCATGCATATTTTCTAGTAGTTGTCGACCCAGATAACATAGAGTATGTAGAAAAATCAAAAATTTTCCAAAAAAAGAACTGTTCTTATTATGAAATTCTGTGTCTATCAATATCATAAATCACAACACCATTAGTCCACAACTGCAACAACTCAATAATCAATGGTTGCAAGTATACATCAATACATTACTTTGGACTAGTAGGCCCAGGAATTTATACAGTAAGAAACATAATCGATTTCTTCATGCACATAAACAGAGGCAAATAAGGCGTAACAATAATTGGCCAACAAGAATACTATGCACCAGATGTTCTAAAACAATTAAATCCTTAATTAGTACATAAACGAAATCTGACATTCCTTGATTCATCTGTAAAACTACTATATGTTCGTTGAAATGGTTCTATGCTTTACATTCAGAAGGATGTTGAATCTTGTCTCCATTTTGTTTATGTTCATGATGTCACCTCATGTGAAATGTTGTAGCATCACATGTGTACAAACGCTACAATCGTTGTGTTATGGGAAAATAAAACATTTTTCTATGTGATATCAACCCCATTTTACCACTCTTATATCTTCTGTGACCACAAGAAAAGCACTCTTGCGCTTCTTATTTTCGCCCAATATAACATGCTATAATTCAGACAACGATCAATTTTCTATGAAGGCAATCCCAATTTCTCAACTAATTTCTTTGTATCGTAAAACGTCCTTAGGAATTTGTTCTCTGGTGAAGAACACCGATGGGGCCAACTAAAAATTTGATTAAATCAACATTTTGAAATTAGATTCGTGGATTTAATATTTAGCAACTCAAGAGTCACTGCTAATTGTGTTACCTTGCTTTCTTCATACAAAGATGTACTTGCCAATCTTAACATGTTATAAACTTTTTGTGCTTCTGAGTTTGATTTCTAAGGAATTGTAAAATTCCCTTTACTTTGGTGTTCGAAGACGCCTTGAGGAACACTTGTAACTACCATTTGTGCAACTGGAATAAAATTAGATTGATAAAATATTTTTTCTTCTTGATACGATAGAGTTGCATACGAACTTGTCCTCTTGTACTGCACAAACTCTTGTAATGCTAAATTAAATTGCTCGAATGTTTCTCCTTGATTCTCCAATGAAAATAATCCAGAGTAAAACCTTTAGAATACAAATGTTTCCTCACCAAATTTGGTTGTAATAGTTTCACATTGTCGCATTTATAGCATGAACAACGAATTAAATTTCCATTTTCCACAAAAACTTTGGTCGACATGCAAAATTCTACAAATTGTTCGACACCAGCAATGAACTCATAGTTAAGTAACCTATCAATTAAGTGAATTTACATCCAGTCCCTCATATTTTCAATAATTATATGTATATCAAACCTAAAAAATTCAAATATATGTATAAATTCAAAATTATTTTCACAAATTTAAACTTAAAAAAACTTCTAACTTAATATATACTAAATTATTTTTTATAATATTTTTAAAAATTAACTTATATATAAATTTTTTTTATCATTTTAAGTTAAACATTAACTTGATGTGAACTGCATATCAACTTTATCTACTCATAACTGAGGTATATTTGCAATTTAATAAGCAAGAATGCAAAAAACCTTAATTGATGACTAATTTGTAAATAAAAACTAAAAATAAGGTATATATGCAATCAACCCTTAAAAATCTAAAGAAAACTATAATTATATATTTTAGAAAAGAAAATATTTTTTAAAAAATATATTAAAAATTTATTATTTTTCGTTGATTTTTAAGTTATAATTTTGTTGACTTATTTTTCATTGATAATAAACATTAAAAAATCAAGAAAATATTTTCTCGAAAAGTGAATTCCTCCAAACAAACGAAGCCTAATGTCAGAAACTTAGTTCTAGTCTCTCACACAAAGCTATCTTCTCTGAGGGATCTTCTTGAAGGACCTTGGACGGTTCAAGGGCATTATTTAATGGTGAGACAGTTGAATCCGGATTTTGTCCCCTCGGATGATTGCATTGAAAAAACATTAGCTTGGGTGCAATTTCTGAAATTATCAATGATGTATTACAATGAAGATGTCCTTTACGCTATTGCTTCGAGCATTGGCACCCCCGTAAAGATTGACGTCAATACTAGATTAACTACACAGGGGAGGTTCGCAAGGGTTTGTGTTGAGATTGATCTATCCAAACCATTGGTGGGTCAATTTTGGCTCGATGAAAGATGGCATTCAGTGGAATACGAAGGTATTCATACTATTTTCTTCTCTTGTGGTCGATACGGGCATTGGACAAAAAATTGTCTAGAAAAGCAACAAGACAGTGAGATCAGTAAAGAGCAATCGGAAGTGAACAATGACACAGTTCAAAAGGAAAAATCAGGAACATAGACCAATGTACAGTAAAATCTCATGATGATAACCCTAGAGGATCAACGGTACATTTTGAGAAGGGAGAGACTAGTAAGAGTGGCTGGACACAGGTAGGAGGCAGGCAAACCAACTCTTTGGGCTTTGGACCACATATGATAGTTAAATCAGGTGGAGGTCGGCCACGTGGAAATATGCGTGTAGAGGGTATTAAAATTAATGAAGGACAAGATGGAGGGAGAACATCTAATAGGTTCGAGCATTTAATGCACGAAGATCCTGGGAACAATCAAGAATCTCACCAAGCTGCTGTTCAGCAAGAGCCTGTCAGGCAAGAGACGACCATTAAATACCAACCTACATTGGCTAAAAACAAAGAACAGAAAAGGGGACCCGCAACGTAAGAATTCAAAAACCAAACATGGATTCACGAAGCTCAAACCAGCCAAATATATCGAAGCCCAACAAAGAAACTATAGTGCTGACCCAAAATCAAGAATCAAGCCAGCAGAGGGAGCCCGACACACCAGCAACGTACAGGTCAAATGGGCCGAATGAAAGGGAGCAAAATAGTAAGGAGAAGGAAGACATGATGATTACTCAATCAAATCCTTCAGTTGACTCATTCGAAGAAGCTATGGCGACTATACCATCACACTTGCTTAGAAAGCACAATGGGGAACTGAGGGACGCGAAGGATAGGGGCTCCAGTCCCGTTCCTATAACGGTCTCACCTCCAATACCTCCAGATATAAGACATTTAGAACAGACAGGGTTAGGTGAGGACAGACCAAGCAACGACAAAGGGGCGATCCGAGTCGGGTCCCGAAGGCATATGTCGCTATCTCGTGATCGAAGGATGCGTAATCAGGCAGAGACGTCAGAGCAGGACTAGAGGTTGGATTCAGATTTGCACTCTTTGATTATTGTTATTTTATATTATTTAATGATGATGTCTTTACTTTACTGGAATGTGTGTGGATTGGCAAACAAGTTGACTAGGAACCATTTGCATTTCCTTGTCAAACGACATAAGATACAAATGGTTGCAATATCGGAACCAAAAATTAGCGGAGACAGAGCGTTGGAAGTCTGTAGAAAGTTGGGTTTTCAGAGTTGGCATAGGGAGGAGGCTCGGGGCATGAGTGGGGGCTTATGGGTCTTATGGAATAAGTCAAATGTCCAAGTTAGTATTCTGATCTCTACGCCTCTCTTTATTCACATGAGAGTTATTGATGCTGCTGGGGACAAGGGATTGTATACGGTTGTGTATCGTAATCCTAACAGGGGACTGACGACAGAATTTTGGCAAGATATTTCCAAGCTAGCAGATACAATAAAAGAACCATGGTTGATAATTGGCGATTTTAAAGCAATCGTATCTTCTAATGAATGTAGCAGAGGTGGGGGTGATCCTATACTAAAAAATATGTTCGTAGAATGGATTAGGGATTTGGGAATAATAGACATGGGGTTCTCAGGTTCGCAGTACACTTGGGCTAGGGGGACCACAAGACAGAACAGAATTCAACGACGACTAGATAGGGCTTTTTGTAATACGGAAGGCAGAATTCATTGGAACGAAGGGAGTATTCAACACCTGGAAAGAGTTTACTCTGATCACGCCCCTATACTGGTGGAGTTCAAGAAACAAAGGGAGAGGAATAGTGAGCGTATCCCTTTTAGATTTGAAGCAATGTGGTTTACTCACAGGGACTTTAAAACTATGGTGGAAGATCAATGGGCAGGATCAGGGGAATTTACAAACAAATTGGAAAGTCTGAGGGGGTATTTAAAACAATGGAATAAAGAGACTTTTGGTAACATCTTTCGGAAAAAGAGCAGAATATTGGCTAGAATTGGAGGTATTCAGCGAGCACTAGAAAAGGAGTTTAGGTCGGGGCTGGTTAAGCTGGAAGAAAAATTGAAAGCTGAGCTAGATACAGTCCTCAGAGAGGAGGAAATACTATGGTTTCAAAAATCTAGGGAGAATTTGTGACCCCCGAATTTAAATACCACTTACGTATATTCCCCTCCTACAAGTGATACTTAAACCCGGAAATCAAGTTTTTATTTTGGATTCAAATTTCAAATCATAATGAATAATAAAAATGGAAGAACAGAAATCAAATTCCATCTTTCATAAACACAATATATATATATATA